>CAJVPN010000757.1:0-21784 GCA_910592215.1 Entrophospora candida
AATGGTGGATGACCTGCAAATATTTCCCACATTAACATCCCAACACTATAGATATCTGATTCTTTGGTGTTCTTTGTGTTATTGCCTCTAAGTAGCTCAGGTGCAATATATGATACAATTCCATAGACTTTATTTGATGATTCATCATCAACTGGCCCACATAATCCTAAATCTGTAATATAACAACAACCTCCTTCCACAAGTATATTACCACTATGTAAATCACAATGGATTATATCTTTTTCATGTATATCATCTAATGCACAGCATAGATAATAAAATATTGTAATTCTGTCTTTTAATGTTAACTTTTTTTGTAAATAATCCCTTAGATTTCCTTCTTGTGCATAATCTAAAACGATTGCATAATTTCCATTATCTGAGAATTTAGTTATACCATGACAATGAACAATCAATCCTGATTTAATTTTACAATAATTCATTGCCTGAAAATAAATATAAAATCAATTAGTATCATATAATAACAGTATTGTTTATTTTGTTTTAAATGACAACTACCAACCTTATCAAAAAAGCCTTTTCCTGGATTACTTGAATTGTTTAAACTTTTTAATACTACTCCTTGCTCTCCAAAATGACAAAATTCCTTTTTACTTTCGTTATAATCATTAATAGTTCCTCTTGTCCATGTAGCAGTAAAAATTGAACTAAATACACCTTCAGTTAACATTGTTACTTTTCCAAATTGTTCAAAAGGTATCCATTCTAAAATAAAAGATGGCAAAGGTGATTCCATTTGACATTGTTGAATAAAATCATCAATTATGTTATTTCCAGATGTCCAAGTGGTGAAAAGACTCTGTAAATGTAAACTAATACAACCTTCACAGAACCTATTAGAATATTTTGTCAATTTACACTTGTTACAATTTTTTGGTTTTCCCAATTTATCTCTTGCATTTCTTAATTCAAACTCATAAATAAACCTTTCTTTACAATATTCTTTTTCATTTCCAGAAAGCTCATTGTTTTTTTTGACTAATGAAAAAAAATAGCCTTTTCTACTTTCTCTATCACAATTAGCATTAGCATTATTACGCATTTCATTATTAATTTTATGTACAAAATCCTCTCTTTCTGGTGATAATGATGATAATCGGTTAACATGTGACATTATATAAAAATATAATATAAAAATTTGACTTGAGCAGAGTGGAGATTTTTTTTTTTTTTGAGAATAACGGGTTGCATTCAGGACTGTTAAAAATCCGGATTTCCTTTAATATTAATATTAATTATAATAATAATATTAAAAAATTTTTAATTTCCAGAAAAAAAAGTGTTTCGGATATTGTTATTATTATTATTATTCCTTTTTTATTTTCCATCCGCATAAAAAATTTTTTTAAAAAATACAATTAATATTCTAGAAAGAACATCCAATCACAATTTGCTTCTTTTGAATTTTCAAAAGAATCAATTTTAAAATACATAACTATAAAATTCTAGATATATCTCTAACAAAAATAAAAATAAAAAAAAAATTATCTCCGATCATTTTGAAAAGAAAAAAATTTGGCATGAAAAATTTTAAAAACCTACATATTAACGTATTATGAGATTTTTAGACGTGATAATCTAATTTCATCTGACTATTGAGGAAAAAATTTTTTTACATGGTTTTGGATAATTTTTTTTTAATAATTTTTTTAAAAGATTTGATAAAATTTAAAGTCATTTTTAATAATAAAATTATATTTTTTTTCTTTACAAAAATGATCAAAGTTTGTTTCATTATTATTTTTTGAGCTGCATAAAAACTAGAGATCTAAAATTTTATATTCAAGTACATGAATACCTAGTTACTAGGATCCAAAAATAATATAAATTTTTTGTGCAATTATTATGTACATTTTTGCGCAGTTATTAGTTTGGGGTGGCCGAAACTTTTGGGGAGGTAATGTATATACACTAAATATAAAATTTATGACACTGAAGAACAATTGTTAAAGGTTTGTAATACAATATATCTATATGCATATATATACAGTCCACAACATAGAAAGAAACAACCAAAAGAATCAGGTAACTAAAAACAAATTAATAAAATAAAGAGAAGATGATAATCAATGAAAATAGGGTAATCTTTCTTTTTTTTTCAAATCTTTTCATATAGCAAAACTCAAGAAAAACACGTCACCACTTTACCAAAGTCTATATACTGGTGTAAATAAATGCCGATTTCAGAATTGACGTGGGAAGACCCTTTGGCCAGTCAAGTAATTAGTGGCAATTCAAAGCTGGTGCATCAATTGTCAGGGCACTTGCAATATACTTTTGTGAAACCTCCACGCTTAATGGTACCTCCTACCCTTCCACTGATAGTGCAAAATAAATGCAGTGATTATGTTGCTAGCTTTATTGAGGATCGTATGATTGCTCCACCACGAAAACTCTCACATGATGGCACCTGGAAAGAATCAGACAGTGAGCTCACAAATGTTGTGGAAAGAATCTTGGATAACCAGTAAGTATGCTTTGGATCAATCGAGTCTTTAGATCCTAATTCTATATTACTTATCTGCTTTGATTAGAAATGATTCTCCAGCATTTGGGTCAGATTTTGTAGATTCTTTAAATGAAGGTACATATGTGACCAATGTAGTAGTACCAGTGATCTGGGCGACATTGAAGGATCTTCCTTTGGGTAAATCTACATTTGTCAATAGTTTTGAATGACAAAGCAATGCTAGCACAGATAGAAGGGGTGATGGGAAATCTGAAAAACGACCAGATATAATGTTTGTGATGAACATAGTAGAAAAAATTACAAACTCCTATATGCTGAATGCTCACGCTTATCTTGTACAAAACAAAAAGAAAAAGATGATCAGGTGAAATTATGACGTGAAGTTAATGATGGGATGTTCTGGGTTCGCAAAAGTTGTAAGCCCGATAAAGATGAATTTGGAATTATAGGAGTACAGGTCGCAGGGAGAAAAATACGTCTAAGTGTTCTTATTTGAGACATGAGTGAGATCCATAGATATTATAATCTTCATGAATCAGAAATTCCTGTTCAACAGTCAGATCCTTCCATTGTGACCAAATTTGTTGAGAATTTGTTAATATTGCGTAATATCCTGATAATTAGTATGGCTTCGCTACATAGCAGTGTCTTTGTCTTGATCAACTAGACACCTGGAGGATAGTTCCACCACCAAGTTCACTATCCTCACATAGGTCATCTTCACTAAAGAAAAGAAAATTGCATCAAACGAATAATTAGTATATCTATATTTTTATCGGAATTTATTAATTGAAGGCAGATTAATTAATAATCTTATAGATAGTTATTTTTTTTTAATTAATTCAATTTTTCATTTATTCCAGTATGACCATATCTTTTTGTCTGTCATTTTTGATACTACGTCCGTGCAGTTTATTATTAATAAAGAATTTAACCCAAAAGGTCACAATTTATCAAGAATTATTTTGTGTATCAATATGTGATTAAAAATTTTCTCGGAAAAGTGATAGGCATTCCAAAACAGAATGAACTTCTCTGGCCCAAATGATTTACCATAAATCGAGGTAAGCACATTAACCATATCTCAATCCAAGTATCGAATTTCGAAAATATTCAATGCTACTCTGAATCTTTCCCATTCAAGAAGAAACTACCAAAAGAGAAGCGTAATGATGTTGTCAGTAAATTAACAACTCACTTCAAAAATTAAACCTACATTTTAGTATATGTAAGGAAGGTGAGTATCAGATTGATTCATATTTTATTATCGGTCTACATTGTCCACAATGCAGGAAACATCATATGAGTTTGGTTGGTAAGTGATGGATTGATAACCAAGACAATAGAACTTATTATTTGCAATAATGTCAAAGATTCAGGGATACCACTCAATAAGTTATTACGAAAATGAATGAATCTAACTTTTGAATTGAATAAATAATTGGTTATTTTTGCTGGCATTCTTTACATAGTTCTGTACCTAATGTTACTGGTATTAAACATTCTCGACAACTGGTTAATGTTGATGCTCCGAACGAATATATAGATACCTCGCATTTGAATGTAATTTTAGATATCACGGGAAATCAATAAATAAAATCGGAAATGATTTACGAAAGTTGCACGCAAAAAAAATTGATCAAGTATTCAAACCAGTCCAAATTCATGTTCAACCACCAATAAAATAATTGACTCGCGAAAAATATCTCAAACAACGGAGAAATAAATGTTCTAACATTCTAAAATGTAACAGACCTTTAATCCTTAGATTTAAAAATTAAAAGAAAGAATTTAAATTACTTGATTTCGACCGGAGATAACTTGAAAGAAATTCTACACGGAAGGTTCAAATAATGTTTAAGGAATATATTTAAAATTAGGATAATTTAGGATTTCAAAGAAATCGGAGACTAGATTATAGAACCTTTAACATGCATAAATAACGTTGTAATTTTCTTAACTTCATGTAATATCTTTATCTTCATCTCTATCTTGTAACAACAATATCTTAATAATAAAATACAAACATGAATATGCTTTTTTTAACTAAAACACTTGCCAGTGGAAGAACCCATTCGCTTGCTAAACTAAACTAACCAATTAATTACTATTTTACCAGGGAGACGCCTTTGATAAGTATAGTTGTGTGTATATTTCTTTTGATTTTATTTCTTTGGCTTAGGCCAACGCCTAAGAGGAGTAAACCTTAGCTGGGTGCGGCCAGTCCATAAACTGAACCTAAACATAAAGGAACAAGGCCCAACCCGATCGCGGCTAAGTAATAAGAAAGCCTAAAGAACAAAGGCGGATATTTAGGAAGGTAAATATCTTGAGGAGAGCTGTTCCACTCAATGCTACTGTCACCGATTATTATTTGGGGAGCGTATTAATTGATGATAACAATCAAAATGAATTGGTCTACCAACGAATTATTAACGATTTATAAAAAAAATTAATTTTTTTTATTTAGTAACTAATTTATTTGTTAAACTTATTATTGATAAATTTTTCTTTAAATCAAAAGTGAACTCATGCATAATAGATTTTTTAAAGCAAGATAATTATGATATACGTGGATTGTTTGAAAAGTTTTGAGCCTCTGTTTACTGTACAATTTTTTATATAATAATAAAGAAAAATAAATATAAATACTATGAATTTCATAAAAAACGTGGTATTGTTTATATTTTTTGATTAAGTTATTAAAATTTCAAACTTGTCTTCTAAAATAAATGGCTTCTAAATGCAAATTAATAACAAATCTCTTGGAACAAGAAAGGCTTGTAATTACGCCACATCCTCCATACAGTACTGATTTGGAACCTTGCGACTTTTATTTATTTCCCAAAATTAAAACTACTTGAGGAAAGAAGTTTAATAGCATTGAAATTTTGGCAAGAGCTGTTCAGTCAATTGTTGAAAACATCCCAAAAGAGGAATATATAAAGACATTTGAAAATTGGTAGAGAAGGCTGAAACTTCGCATGGATGTAGATGGTGAGTATTTGGAAGGATTGATGTAATTTTTTATTTATTATATATAAATTTTTTAGAAGCAGAGAAATGGTCAAAACTTTTCAAACAACCCATGTAAACTTTATTATGATATGACATGAAATTTTTCGATTGATATATATATAAGTGTCTAATACTAACAACACTTTTATTACAATGAAGAAAGATAATAAAATAATAACAAATATAAAATACATGGTAAATTAATGAATATTTGTAAATCTATGAGGCTGCCAAATAATAATGATGACGATATATACGTTAAATCTGAAGGCACTTCTTTTTCGAGTTTTTGAAAATAAAATAAAAATCACATGATATAAATTTTTTTGCAAAAACAAAAATGGAATTATCAACAAGTTCTAAGAACTTTTCTACAGGAGTTGACATAACTTCGCTATTTACAACTTTTAAAAATTCATTGGATGAACATGTAATAATCTTAATTGTTATTATTGTTATCATTACATCAATATTGAAACTTATTATGAATTAATATTACCATGATAATTTATTAAGAAAGTATGCAAGGCGTGAACGAATTATTAAATGCTCAAGGTTTTGTAATAATAATATTATTATATATTATTTATTTTACTGCAAGTTTTGTAATTTATTTCTAATAATCTTAATAATAATCATTAGAGATATCACAATTCAAAGTAAAAATTTAATAACTTTTGCACAAAGGTAAAAACAAAAATACAACCAAGAATTATTAATATTATTATAAATAAATAAAAAGGTATTTCAAGTATATTTAAAAAACAATAATTTCTCAAAAAGAATCACACCAAAAACATTGAATTCATCAATTGAAAAATCTGCAACAACAAAACAGGAGATTCTTAAATTGTTTAAAGATATCTCTGTAGAGTTACAAGGTGTTAATTATTATAGGTAATAAATATCGATGTTATTGAATTATCATAATGATTATTATCATTACCTCATAATAACCATAATCTCATAATAATCATAATCATAATTATAATGATTATCATCAAGGTATCATAAAAACATTAGTGATTCATTGCAGGAATATATTGAGGCAATGTCTCTTCTAGAGTACTTGCATAATAGAAAATTGCTTGACAAAATTAAAGATGTTGATAATGATTTCAAAGATGAAAATGGAACTCAAGTAATTAATAGTATTGTTTCTTTATTTTTATGTGAACATGCGATTTAATAATAATAATAATAATAATAATAATAATAATAATAATAATAATAATAATAATGGTCACATTGTTATTATTAGTTTTTACAAGTAACAAATGAAGATTACTTATTAGGTGTAGCAGATCTATCGGGTGAATTGATGAGATACGCAACGAATTGTATTGGAAGAGGTGATCATGATTTTGCATCAATTATTGGTCGATTTTTAAGAGATTTAAAATCTGGTAAATATAATATATAATTTGGAAATAAATTTTCTAATTGATCCTTATATTAATTGCATATAATATTTTCAATAGATTATGAAATCATTGCTCACAATAAATATTTCGTAAGAAAATTGGAAGTTATGAAACAAAATTTAAATAAAGTAGAAGATGGTAAAGTTTCATTTCATTTTTTCAATTTCAATCTCTATATATTTTTATTTTGGAAAAATTTTTTAACTTTCATGATTATTATATTTTCAAGTTTGTTATGCAATTAAAATTCGTGGATCAGGTATTTTTTTTTTCAAATAATCTGCACAATATCCATATATATATGTTAATATTTTAATAAATATTTAATAAATCATTTTTATAGAATATCCAAAAGAATTCTATCAACATATAGTTGCTGAACATACTAAAAGGTTTGAAGAAACGGACTGATGAGTAAGAAACAATGATCATTTTATATCTGATTTTCACTCATTTGAGAAATTTGCATTGAATTTGTTTTTTTAGCAGAATATATATTAATAATAAAAATTATTGTTTGTCTTTAACAAGTAAAATTTGTTATTCTAAATTGGAATTACCCTATTATAGTTGACTTTGATGAAAAGAAACCCCCATTGCTGTTGCTGTGTCAGCAAGATTTTCTGGCCACAATCACATACAGTAGTGGGGTCAATTTAAGTCCCCTAAAAACTTCAGGCCTTTCTCTCTCATTCTTGTTCATGTATAAAAATATGTTCCTTATATCTTGGGCAGTGTTAACACCATGATTCCAGTGGGTTTGGCACATATAGTTGCAGTTGGGTTAATCCAATCCAGATGACTTTTTTGAATTGGTGTACTATATCCAACTTCATCAAGATAATCTATTGCATTTTCCTATAAGTTTTAAATTAAGTATCAAATAACAACAGAAAAGGAAAAAATCAAAATCTGATGTAGTTTCATAACAATTCTAGTTCTCTGGAATTGTACAATCAGCACCACTTCAACCTATAGACAAGTTCCTGAATACTCAAGTTTCATTGCACATACTACCATTTCATATCCATTTATAAAATTGCTAACTTTTTCCCAGTTGATGTATCCCAATGAATTTTGTTCATGTCTAGGACTTGCCGCTTCTAAAAAAATAGATGTATGAGTATTTTTTGATTATGAAGCATAGAGTCTGAAATCTAGCCCTACATAGTTTGAACCTTTAGACTCTAAACCGATCCTATAAAAAACGAATCAATTTCATTGAAAAAATTAACTGGAAATACGAACTAGTATCCTAAATCAGGAAAGTCTTGTGTAGATCATATTTATTAAATTTAATGAACAGTTTTATCACGATATAAGATTGTCTTGTTCAATTTTTTCATATCAATTAAAGGATTACACAGCACATACTTTTCAAGTAATCTAAAATCATTTTATTTATACACCCATTTTGATTTATCGAACATTCCTTGATATATTTTTCAAGTTCTTCGAGAGCATCTCGCCGAAATTTCTAAAAAAAAATATAATACGAACATTATATGTTATTTAACTCTTGAACCTTTTTGTTTTACTCCGCAAACAAATTTGGTACCACCTGGAATTTCAATATATTCAAAGTATGGGTTGAAAAGTGGCTTGATTTTGGCAGTTTCATAAGGTGTTAAAAACCAATGTATGTGTGCTCAGTTTTTTTGCTAAAAAACTGATGAAGCAGCAAACGGTTTATAGATGTATTTCATAAAAAGAACCTCTTATTACACTTACACCACTTACCTGCACCGTTTAATATAATAATGGTATATACAGTTAAACTTCTCAATGAATTATAATTAAATTCGCGTTAAAGTTACAACGAATTTTTGCACATAATGACATAAAAAATGTGTTTATAACTATATCTGTTAATAATTCTGGGATTAAAACTCCAAAGCTATATATATCCGATGCTGGCTGCTTTATATGATATAGAATTGATGGCCCTAAATCTACATATAACTGATTGCTATTATGAAGAAGATTTTTTTGTCAGGCTTCTAAACTATTTTTTGTCATAAAAACATATAATTGGGTCTTGTTTCATCAATTAAAAAAAGAGTAATGGTAGAAATACTTTGTGAGTTGTGTAAATTTTTTAATGTTGCAGTTGTTTCTTTACGAGATTCATTTTTGCCATTTATCTAAACCAATCTTCTCAAGGATCCATTAATATAATATCTATTATTATATATTTGTTGAAAAAAATAACAATCGTTGGGATTAAAGCGCAGAAAATTTCTGTTGTCTTCACTTTTTAGAGGATGTTTTCGCTCCATCTTCATGGGATCTGTTTTCATCATTCGATACGGATTCATTTATCATAACTTTTGTGTCTTGATCATGATTTTCTGGTATAGTTCTAGTTTTGTTATTAATATCTACCACACATGCCTCGGCTTCATGATAATATTCCGGAAAGAGTATTTTTAAATTAGAATGTTTTAAATAGAAAGCATTTTTTTTTTTTTAGTCCGAGTCTAATACTACTTACCTTGTAATTCATTGGTATACTAGCCACATCAAAAAACCAGTTTTCATGGGACGAAAATTAATACAAGATCCATTTTTAGATTCGGGAATTATTTTATCCTTAATATAAAAAATTACAAGATATATTTTACCATTTTTTTACCCAAAAAAAATTTTCATGATGCCCAAATCATTTTTTAGATATCCTGAATTGGTACTTTTAATTTTATATTAGGTTTTTCTTTTAATGAATTTAACAAGACTTGTTCTTAATTTTTTGCATTTAGGATCATGCAACTGCTGGTATTACCGCTGGTGCCGTTACAACTATTAGTTTACATCCATTTGATTTGATCAAGACAAGATTTCAAGGTACTTTGGTTATATCAATCAACTTGGTAAAAGTTATTTAATCTAAACTTTTGATTGATCAATGTTAAAAATCAAACAATAGTGGATGATTCAGCGAGAAAGATATTTCAAAGGCATCAATTTGGTGCCACTTTTAAAACAATGAATATTATTTGGAGAAAGTATGGTTTAAAAGGGTTATATCGAGGCGTTTCTCCTAATTTTACTGGGGCTACCACGAGTTGGGGTCTATATTTTTATTGGTAAGGATGTAAAAAAACCAAAACAATGGAATCACATATAATAGTTATTTGGTAGGTTTTCTGTTAAAAAATTTAAAACCAATAATTAAACTTTAAATCAATTTCATTCTTTTTTCTTCTGCTTACAAATATTTGGATGAACCCATAATTTTATCACCTTGTATTAGGTATGATCTATTTAAACAAAAAACGGCAAGTAATAACAAATCATCTGAATTATCTCCAATACAACATTTAGTTGCTTCTGCAGAAGCTGGTAAATCATTCAATCATATATTATTATTTTAATTAATTAACCATTTAATCAACTAATAAATCACATATACACTCATTTAATATACATAAATATATTATTGATTGATTATTTGATAATAAGGAGCAATTACTGCACTATTTACAAATCCATTTTGGGTTATTAAAACCCGAATGTGTGCTACCAATATAGATGATCCTAGAGCATACAAAGGTTTATTCGATGGTTTATATCAAATTTTAAAATATGAAGGAATACGTGGTTTGTATAGAGGTATAATTCCTGCATTCTTTGGTGTTTCTCATGGTGCTCTTCAATTTATGGCTTATGAAGAAATGAAGAAATGGAAATTGAAAATTGGTTCAAAGGAAGATCGTAAAAAACTAGTAAGTCTATATACATATCCTTCTATTAGTATAATATTTTTAGTTATTATCTTCTGAAAATTTTTATCATCATCAAAAAGGACAACCTAGAATATCTTTTGATTGCTGGTTCTTCGAAAATTTTTGCTACCATTTCAACCTATCCATACCAATTAATTAAAGCTAGATTACAAAACCAAAGCTTTGAAATTAAATATAACGGTGTAATCGATACAATAAAAAAGGTTTTCAGGTAAATATATAAATTATTTAGAAAATTGTCCTAATAATCATAATCATAATCATAATCACAATATATTCCATTTTGATTAGATCAGAAGGTTTTTTTGGTTTTTATAAAGGTTTAGCTCCTAATATTTTACGTGTACTTCCAGGAACTTGTACAACATTTTTGGTGTATGAAAATATGATGGAATTTTTTAGAAATCGCGCTAATGATCATTAAAGGAAAAAAAATAAGTTACTACTCCTAGAGCTTTACTGATTCGAACTTTTCAGAAGAATATTTAATATATGATCCATCTTATTGGAAATGATCTACCTTTTATTTTTAGCATACTGTAATTGTCAATTGCATCGAGATGTAACATCCTAACATTAGGAATATGTAAAAGATAATTCAAAATATCTAATTCTACTATAAATAAGTCTAGCATAAAATTGTTTTTCTCACTTTATTACATGATGATATTTTAGAATTTCAATTATGGGGATTCAGCTATTAATTTTGACACCATCTTGACAAGAAATCAGCAAGAAATCAGCAAACAATTGACCATATAGCCTCCAACATGTCATAAATGTTTATGAATGGTTGATTTTTGCTATAGCAATATGCATTTTTTAATTTTAATCTTTTTTGGTAATTTTTCTTATAAGGTTCTAGGAAAGAATGCACTTGATCGTCAAAAGTTATCCAAAATTCCTTTTACAAAATAAAATATCTGCGATTTTTATATTATTAGATAGCTCTAGTTCTTGTTATTATAATGTAACTTTTGATTTTGATTTACATATTATGAAAAAAAAATAGTGATGTTGGCCGGCTAAAAAAAAATTTCTCTTAACATTCATTTCTGCATCTGGAATTTTAGTGCAGAATTTAGTGGCATAGACATTTAGTTGAGATGGACCACCCGCATTACTTAGAATGACAAAAAACATACATTTGTTCAAAGAACAAATACAATACATATAGGATAAAAATTATAGAATTTCTATTCGTAATGCAAATTCTTATCTTAATTCGAATTATTTAAAGGCAAGATATTATAATAAAATTATAGTAATAATAATTATAGTAGTAGTAATAATAATAACGGCAAGCTTAGTATCATCTGAAAAATTTTTCATCAACTGTGACTTATTTAAGTTCTTAGTCGGCTTAGGTAAAAATCACAAATTCGCTATAGCTCAAAGATCTCAAATCATGTCTTTTCAAAGGCAATCATACTAGAAAAGAAATCAGCGAGATTCTTGTTTCCAGCTGCAGCAGTGAAAAGAGCGTTCAAGTTTATGGAAAATCTGAAACACCAATAAGCAAGCAGAGAAGTGGTAGACCCAAAAAGTACGCTTTGAAGGAAATCATTGCTAACAATAATAGAATTGCTTCTAGTGGTATATAAACGATACCAGCGGTTTAAATGTTTCAGTTACAACAATTTATTAAAGTTTTCATGAAATTGGTTTAAACTCATGCAATGAAGCATTAAAACCACATCTCAACGAAATCCAGCGTCAAAATAGACTCGAATGGTGTATTGATAGACTAAACTGGACCATAAGACAGTGAAGAATGTCATACGGAGTGATAAAAGTTGCCTTACACTCACTATTTGGTAACGATGCGCCAACACGAATTTGGTGTGAAAAGGGGATTCGTTTTAATATTGAAAATCTGGTACCAACGATAAAGCATGGTGGGGAGGAATAATGTTTGGATTGCTTCGCAGGTAAAGAGTTAGAACCATTGGCTAGAGTAGAAGAAAAATAAACCATTAAGATTATATCATTATTTTAGTTGCCATCACTGCACAAAAGCTACTTTCAAAGAAATCTCCCTATAAATTATTACAAATCATTACAAATTTCAAGATGATGACGTGCCTGTTAATACAGCTAAAAATGTTATAAAATGGTTATCTGAAAAAAGGATGAGGGTTCTGGAAGATTGGCCTTCTTAATTCGTAGACCTTAATCCAATTGAACACTTATGGGATGAGCTTGGTAGGAGATTAAAAACTTCCTACACATCAAAAAAATAAGAAAATTATTTGAGAAAAGAATGGTAACATATCCCACGCGAAAAATATTTGAGATTAATTGACATTATTACAAGGATAGAGAATGCATCCTCAATAATGGGTGGCTAACAAGTTATTAACATTATTTAAGAATTTTTTTTTGAAAGCATCTTTATATGAAATTTTTTTTGTGCGTGCAGATAGAAGAATAACTCAAATGTTATCGATATATATTTTTTTCTTTGCTTGTTGAAAATTTTTTTATTCTACTTTGGAAATATGATTCCGCAACAGAAAGTTCACTGATTCATAAACGGATCATAAATTAATGTTGTGCGTGAATTTGGAATCTGAGTCAATTTGAAATCCACGCGCGAAATTCAAATTAGCCAATCAGAATTTTGTATTCAAACACCTACCCCAGAATTTTAATTAATATTTAAATCTCGAATTGACGCAAATTTGGTTTTCACGCACAAAACATTAACAAACAAAAAGTGGACAATAATTTTGCATATGTTACTACTATTAATGTGAATGTTCGAACACTAGTACTGGATGAAAAAATACTCAAAGATCATTTATCACCTTTTCTTCAATCTTTGGACTATATCTAATGTAACAATGAACATTTTTAGTTTAGAAACCATATCTATTTTGTTTTAATAAAGCTTTCTTCTAAAGTTTTAAACAACCTTTTTCTGCTTGTCTCACCCCTAAATAAATATATACCTTTAAAACAATTTCAACCCAAGACATGTTTTTTTTTGTATTTAACACAAATCGCTGTAACATAAATATATATATATAGGAAATCAATTACCTTTCCTCAAAAGAAAAGATAGAATCATGCATAATAACATTATAATATAAATTGTTTTTGCAAATATTATTTATTGTTATAATCAAATTGACAATCAGAATCAATCAATCAATTGCAATTTAATTCTTTCTTCTTGGTTTAAATCCTGTTCACATATCTGACGAAAGTTATTGACATTTTGTGTTTTACAATGTAGAAGGAAATGTAAAATATATTCCTATATAATAAAAAAAAATTGATTATTATTATTAAATTTTATAATATGTATATATTATTATTATTATTATTACACGCTTACACTTAATTTAAGATTATAAATTTCATCATTTTTTATATCTGGATCATTTTCTATATCTTCAAGCTCTTGTTCTCTGTCCAAAAAATCAGAAATCACGTAATTTTCAGCAGGTGTAAAAGGTGATGGTTGTTCAACATCCTCCCAGTCATCATCCTATATTTTTATTTTTTTCAAAATTTTCAATGTCACACATAAAATAATTATTATTTATTATCTTACACACATACATTATCATCCGATTCAGCACCATCATCCTCTTCTTCTTCATATAAATGTTCAAAACCTCTTATTAAATTATTATTGCTACTATCACCATTATTATTCTCTGCTATAGTTGTTTGAAGATCTGATATTAATAATTTTAAAATTTTTGATAGTGCTGAAATTGCTGTATAATGATCAGGATCTTTTTTATATTATAAATTTTATAAAAAAAATAAAAAAATAGAGTAGTAATGATGATGTTATTATATTAACATGATTTACAAAAGAAAAATAATAATAAAATCTTTTCGTGCAAAACTAACTTTGACGTGACTTTGAACGTGTTTTAATTCCTAATTAATATATATTTAAATATTATATAAAATTATATCTCTTAAATTAATCTACAAAAATAATAAAAATTAAATATAAATGTAACATACCAGTAGCATTGGATTCTTTTAAATCACCTTTAACCTGAATAGCGCTTATTCTTGGATCACCACAACTAAAAAGCTTCGTTAAAGCAACAGAGCTATCCAAGCAAAAAGCCCGTAAATATTTTAAATACATTTATAAAATTATATGCATATTTATACATAATTCATATACATACCTAACTTTACAATTGTAATAACCAGTAAAACTATCATGGTGTTCAAGCCATTTATGAAGTAATACCTCAAGTCCACTACGTCCATTTATATCTAATGTTGATAAAAATTCAACTACATTTTGCATTTGTGTAAGGATTAAATGTGCAAATATCATCACAAATGACTATTATTATTAAGAAAAAAAATTTACTATTATTATGACATTATTATTATTATTATATTATATAAAAAATATGGATGAGATACTTGTATGGATGTTGTTGTTTTGGCGCTATCTAGTTTTAAAGCAACTGCTTTCAACAAATCAGGAAGTACAGGATTAAGTTTATCGCCAGCCTAATTATTAATATTGATAACAATAAAATCGTGAGGCATTATTTGATTCTTTTGGATAGAAAAATAAAAATAAAAATATTTACTTTTTTAATTAAAATTACAACTAAATCTCCAAGAAAAGCAGCTGATTCCCCTTCAATTGGTTGAAGTGATTTAGCAATATAATCTATCAAATAACTTAGTCCAGATTTACCAATATTATCAGTCCTAAAAAATGCATAACAATATAACAATATAATAATTAATCGATATTATTATTTTTGATTTATTTTTTAAATATAAAGTTATTTACCATTCAGAAATTTGCGAACAACCCTTTTGTACAAGATATCTTAAACAAATTTCTCCACTCTAAATAAATAAAAATACATACATATTAATATTAATAATTAATATTATATAATATTATTCTCTGAAATAATTCCAAAAAAAAACAAAAACAATAACCAATTAACCAATCAAAAAAATACCTGCAATATACTACGTTCTTCTGTTGTTAACATTAAATGAATTAAGGGCGGAAATATATGTTGTATATATACGAACGGCAAAGGTGATATTGTTGTTCCTCTGATAAGACTTGTTATTAAATCTATAGCAGACTTTATAAAAAAATTTTATTATTATTTGTAAAAGTTTTTTTTTAAGTTCGTACAAATTTATTTTTAAAAATATTTTTTTTACTTCTGTATGTGATGAATCAATTGTAGGATTCATTATTATATTGGCCAAGGCGGGTAAAGCTCTTTCTATAAATGTTGAATTAATTGATAAAGTTTCAGAAATCGAATTTACCGCCGACATAACAAGATGTTCTATTATCATAAACAGTTAAATTAGTTAAAATAAAGAATTTAGCTTTTAAAAAAATAAAAAATAAAATTTATTACCTGAAGGAAATTTTTGCCAAACGTCAACCACCATTGGTCCTATCAAACCCTCATATTGAAATATTACATCCCTATTTATCTAGTAAAAAATGAAGACATTAATTTTAAACTAAAACGTGGGAGTTTTCAGACCTCCAGCCATCAAACTTTATAAATATATATAGAATATATATATATATGTATATTTTACTTTAATAGCTCTTTCAAGTGTTTCCAATACTAATAATAGGAAATCTTCTGTTGTCACATTAATAAGATTTGCTACACATTCAATAATAGTTCCTTGAAATGGTAGAACATATTGTTCATTTAAATTTCGACAAAAACTATTTTATTTATTTTCAGAATAAAATACTTTTTGTTAAATATTTGTTTATATAATATTTATGTAAATATAATTATTACCTTTTTAATGCACGTAAAGCGGATACTTTTACAGGAATAGTACCGTCAGGATCTTTAATCGCTTCAATAGCAGCTTTAATAAAACCTGATGTTAACTCTCCAGGTAAAACTGATGCAAATTGGCTTGCAAAAACAAATGCACGTCCTCTAAGAAATGGAAACCCTTCTATATATATATATATTATAAATGTTTTTTAAAAAGATTATATTTATATAAAAATAATAATCTCAAGAAAAAAAAAGAAACACACCTGGCTCATTTAAAATTTGATGTATTATTTGTTCAAATAATATGCCAAGATTTATTCCAATATTTAAATTTTTATCATTTAATGCGGATATTAGTTCATTAGAAACAAACCCGATTGCTTTTAAACATGCTTCATGAATTTGCCACCTAGGAAAAATAAAGTTTTATTTATTTATAAATTAAAAGAAATCTTTATTAAAAATAGTTATTAATTATAAACTTTACCAATTAGGATCACCGTCAGCACGAGCTTTATTAGATTCAGCCATGTTATGTTGTGAAATTGCTGTTAGACTTTTTAATGTGCGTTCTGGAAATTTGTCCATTAATATCTTTATATAATAAATATAGATAGATAAATAAATAAATAAATAAATAAATAAATATTAATTGTTTTTATTTTTTAAAATTGATAAGCTACCGTTAGTAAATCTTCTGCTGCAACTCTAACACTAAAGTTGAAAGTATCATCATCATCGTCAGCTACAAATTGATTAGCATCTGAAATCCAAGTTTCTGCCTAAATATAGCAATATCAAATAACAATATATATATTAACATCATTAAATAATTAATCTATTCTCTAAAAAATAATAGTAATAACTTACTTGTTCAACAGTCATTTGCATGTATTGTATAATAATCCAAACAAGCTGAGACACAAAATCAGTATTATTATTTTGTTCGTTAATATTATTATCATTTTTATTTTTATTTTTATTTTCTTCAAAAAGTGATTTAACAGATTTCTTTCTAATTGTCAATCCAATAAATTCAAATTGAACAAATAATAAATGTTCAAATCCAATAACTTCCCCATCAGAATCTTGATAAATTTTTACTCCTTCACCAGATTCATGAACATAATTTTTCACAAAAGTAAAGTATTATATTAAGGATTTGATTTAATTTAATAGTTAATTAATTATGTATATTTTTTAAAATGATTATAGAGGATATCTTTCCCGTTGGTCAAATAAATCTGTCCACACAGGTTCTAATAATGAAATCAAATATTGTGAAAGTATTTTTGGATAATATTGAATAAGAGAATTCAAACACTACCAATTAAAAAAAAAATCAATAAAATGAAAATTTGATTTTCTTTTTACAAAAAAAAAATCCAAAAAATTGATCACCTACCTTTATAACATCCAATTTTAAACCATATTCTTCCAAACAATTATCATTGTTGTTATTTATGATTCTGTGAGTCAAAATTTTTAATAAATTTTCTAACCATCCTGCAATATTTTGTGCAATATATAATTCTGTTGGCTCAGGATGTTCTTCTTTGTACATGTATAATATTTCAATACATTGTCTAAATATTGACACAGCACGTCCTCGTGTTCTATATGAATATACTAATTTAGAATTATTTACATCTTCTGATTTTATAATTCTAGCAAGTTCCGGTAATAATGTATTAGCAACTCTAGGAAATTGATGTTCAGAAATGTCATGATTGACAAATTCTGAAATTAAATAAATTAAATTATTATAGATGGATTTTTTTCAAAAAAAAAACTATATATTTATTTAAATATACCGTTCATTACTCTTAAAGCACCATGTACTTGATTTATATTATCACTTTTCAAAAGTGATATTAATAAATCAAAAAGATTTGGCCAAGCTTCTGGCCAATCATCATGAGCAATTTTTGAAACAATAGACGCCTAATTTAAAATATAATTATTAACATAAATAAAAATAATGTAATTTGTTTCTGAATTAAAAACTAATTAGATCAGAATGAAAAATTACTACTAACTGATACAACACGGATTTTATTAGAGGCATCGGATAAACCATTGAAAGCTAATTCACGTACAACAGCTTTTGCCTAAATAAATAAAAATAATTAATGATGTTCTAAGAGCCGTCGTAATGGATAATAGCATTTATAAACAAAATGTCCACAACCTCTGGTTTTAATTCAGGACCTACAAATTTTGCGCTATCAGTTGCCCAATTTGTACTAATATAATTTTTCAAAGTTACACCTGCGGAGTAATTAAAGAATTAAATTAAATATAATAATAAAAATGACAAATTGTTTCTAATTATTATTTAAATTTTCAAAAGGATATTTGACGTTTTGGTACATCTAATTCTTGTGAAAGCATCATTCTTGCAAGACTAATAGGGTATTCTAATAATTAAAAGTAAAATTTATTATATTAGTGAGCATGTACGCGTCTATAACATTACGGGAAGATTTTTAAAGAATCAAAAAAAAAACCTGGTTGCTTCACTAATTCTCTTAAACTTAACTCTGCTGCCATGCGAACATTAGGATTATCAGATAAAACTTGTGTAATAGTTTCATAAACCGCTCGATCCATATTTATTTATAATATAAGTATTATAATTATATTTATAATGGTAGCTGTTGGTGATAAAAAAAAAAATAATAATAATAAAATTAAAATGAAAATTAAAACCAGACGTGAACAGGACCCCTGAATACGCCACACTTTTTATTAGATGGACCGTGGGCAGCCAAAATGGCTAAATAATGCAGATCATTCCAAGTATAGTCTTAAATTATCTAAATATATATAGTAACTTACATATCCACTGTATTCAGGGCCTGAATACGCCACAAAGGAATTTTAGAGCAAGAGGTTAAGGAGGACCCCGGATAATAATTGAGATGTTTTTGGCGCAGAAATTTTTTTGAATTAAAATTAAATTAAATTATGTAGAGCACAATTGGTAAAGTCAATGTCACCAAGTCTCATAATAAAAAACGGATCTTTTAAAGAAAAGAGATGGGGAATTGGATGAAATTTCAAAATTCCATGCACATAATGTGCATTTTATGCAGTGCAGCGCATTTTTTAAATTTTATTGATTTTAAAAAAAAAATTTAGAATACTTTCAAAAATTATTATCACCTACCACTACTTTTTCTTTGCTACTATCTATTCTAATTGTTTCACCATCATCATTACTTTGATCACTTTTGCCTCCCATGCTTCCATAACCAATTATTGATCAATGATTGTAATATCCATATTATCATTGTTAATATTTTTTGGAATTTTAATTTGTAATTAAAATAAATATATACCAATTTAAAACACATTCAGGCGTCAATTTGAGAAATAGAAGCAGATAAAGATAATTGAAAAGAAGAACTTATTAAGTGATTGAGAAATGGGAAAAGTGACACAATAATCAAAATTATTGAAGACTGAAAGCAACAAGCTGAGAATATCAAGAGAGATAATGCAACACACTTGTATGCCTTGGAAACAGCTAAAGAACAAGAGAAAGACAATTAAGCTGAAAATTAGAGCAATTAGGGACAGCCAAGAATCAAGAAACAAATCAAGTTTAAGAAATTCAGTAAAAAATAATATAAATATGCTCGCCTATACTGATAATTAAATGTTAAGCAGTAAATTATTTTTCTTCCAAATTTCTTTTATCAATTATGATTTTTCTTTCTTGATAAATTTCATAGATAACCCTTTCTTTCCTTAAATATTTTGAGCATTATTTATTTTGAAAACATAAGGAGTAATCTTTTCCCCTTGTTATTTCTTCAAAATGCTTCTGATAGTACTATAATTCTTGAGTTCCATAGTGGAACTAATGTAATTAATTATTTTTATATAAGAATAGTTCTATATAATGATGTATGACGAAGCTTCTGACTTTAGTCGTTGACATAACTAAAGTATTGACTAAAAGTAGTTTCTCACCAGAACCATTTTGACGATTTGACTAAAGTAAAAGCGCTCTTGATGTAAGTAAAATCACTTGAAGTAATTAAAAACCTTGACGTAAGTAAAAACATTTGACGTAATTAAAAACACTCGACATAAGTAAAAACCCTTGATACAAGTAAAACACTCGATACAAGCATTATCAAAAGTCCCAAATTATGTAATAAAGAATTATTGTATGTATATATATATTGCAATGATGAAAGAAGAATAATTATCATGGAAAGTTTACAAATGTTATAATTTGAAGTACTTATTTTTTACGTGTATTTTTTTTCAAAATAAAAATGCCTCTTCTTTTTTACAAATTAAAACTATTCTTTTATTATTACATACATATGAGTTGCGTTAAATTGATTTTTTTTCAAATTTTTGACTTTAGAAGTTAACTGCACGTAATAGTAATATGCAATAATATTAATAATGTCCTTGAGCTGTCTTTAGTGTCTGAGTTTGAAGCGATATAGGTTAATCCAATACTGGTACTTGGAACGACCTTTACATAACAAATAAGACAGGTTTTAAAATCTTCAAAGAATTCTGAAATCCTTTTATTGTTGAATCACGATAAATCGATCACTAGAGTTTGATTTTTTTTCAAGTCTATCGCTGTATATAGAAGAATAAACTTCACACAAACATCAAAAGTTATTTACAAATTTCGATTATTAAGAAAAAGTTAACTAAGCTAATTAAAAAAAAATCCTTTGCAAAAGATCAATCGATGGGTTTTATTTTTTTTCTCCAGATATTTCTCAAATGGTCAAAATCAAAAAATTTTTTGTATATATTGTTTGTTTATCTATCATTGAGTTGAAATTGTCCGATAATAATAATAACAACAAAACAAAATGTAAATAAGTGTTTTTGAATCCCGGTCTCGTGACCCGAAACTATACTAACACTAACACGTTATATGGCAAGTCTTGGATCTAAGGTAAAGGCTCCAAGGCAAGGTCACAAGTTTTTGGTCATTTTAAACGGTCCGAAATGTCAGAGCAAGACGAAGACCTAATGGTAGACAGCGGTAGACACCACGCAAAATACATCTAAAGCGAAATGCGATTTCCTTTCAGCCAAGTATCTGCTTCGCTCAACCCTGGCGTTTTGAACAAAAATAGATAATTTTTCGGATATAAATGGGAATTCACATGATACGGTGATGTAAAAATAACCACACCATTTTAATTTATATTTTGGAAAACGAAAATACTAATACTATTACACAAATATAAAAATCTAAATTACGACATTTAGAAAGGAACCGTAACACGGCAACCTTTCTTTCTTTTATGTATTAGTTAAGGAAATAATGTA
>CAJVPN010000758.1:0-21784 GCA_910592215.1 Entrophospora candida
AATAAGAATAATGTTGAATTAGACGAAAAGATAGGTGATTTTGTAAAAGATGACGAGAAAACACACAGTGACTCGTTGGTGTCAGCCTACCCTTCATCGTCGTCGTCGTCACCGTCGTCATCATCATCGCCACCATCACTAACAAACCCACCATCTTCACACCCATCAATTATTGTTAAAACTTCGCCTGTAGCTAACATGAACAATACCAAATCAATTGAAAAAAAAATGACTAATAACGATATTCATGACGCCGAAGAAATCGAAAACTCGGAACCAAAAAATTCTTTAGAAGAACCTTTTGATTTTCCAAAAGGATTTGATGGAAAAGCAGTTCAAAGTTCGAGCAATGAAGATTATGACTCAATAGATGAATTAATCAAAGAGAAGAAAAGAAGATCAAGAAGACCAAAAGAAAATAACGAGACAAACTCAAATTCTGAAATAAGTGACGAAAGTAGCCAAGAAAGTCAAGACCCGTGGGATTTACAGGCAGCTTCTACTCCTCAACAAGATAGTGATGATGATGATGATGATAATGATGATTTAGAATTATCGGAAAAGGAGGAATTTTATGATGAAAGTTGGGAAGAATTTAACGAAAGCAATACTAACGTCGATAATAAAAATACCAAATCAACAACAAATCAACAAAAGCAACCATCTCAACAAGAAAATTTAAAATTAATTTCAAATTCCCCTGTCACATCGAGTAATCCCACCTTTAATACCCCTTTAAAACCACACAATTTAAACATTCAACAACAAAAAATATTAGGTTCAGATAGTAATTTTTCACAAGAATCTAATTATAATTTATCACCTAAATTACAAAATTTAAATATCACACAATCAATTGCCAACAAAGAGAGTAATGATTCACAATCTCTTCCGCAAAGCACTCATGGTACAAAACTACCTTCAAGACCTGAAATTTCAACGATGACAATAACAACCAAAGGTAATGGTTTTGAAGAATTATTTCCTTTGTCAGAAAAGGACATATCAGGTCATGAACATAATAGCGACCTTTCAGAATTTCAAGGAACACAATCAACAACACCACAAACAAATTCGAAATTTCTAAAAAATATACAAGATAATAATTTGACCCCCAAACCTAGTATTGAAACGTTAAATCAAACATTTGGCAGGAAGAGATCTTTAAACATCGACGCGATTTCAAAATCGTCGTATCAAGAAGGAAATTTTTCGCCACAATCAACACTTTACGATTTACATCATCATTCTCAACATAAAGTTTCGACTACTTATGGGCACGAGTCAATACGAAAAATTTCACAAAGCGAAGAAGGGTCACAGTCTGCCACCCAAAAGCAATTCCGAGACAAAGTGCAATCATCTTTACAACAAAACATCCCACTAGCACCCGAGTTAAATATTTTAAGTTATAACACTCAAATACATCAAAATTCACCGCAAGCGCGTCATAAAGATAAATCGCTTTCAGAAAATAAACAATGGGAATCAGATTTAAGACAAGATTTCAGTCCAACAGATATACAACAAACACAATTGCCGACATTTTCTAACTCCAGAACATTGCGTCGGCATACTTTATCCTCTGGTATAAATACTCATCGAATCCTTTCAAGTGCTCTGGATAACAACCATCAAAATCATGCAAATCCTTCTATGTCACAACGGCCAGAATTTTTACCATCTACACAACCAATAAACATTAGGCAAGAAATTATGTCACCAAAACAATCAGAAAACCAGAGACAAATAAATCTATCATCACCTCAACCAATACAAACAAATCAAAGACAAAAATCCTATCCGCAAACAGATTCATCAAAACTTGTTTACAGTTTATCATCGCAATCTTCAACACCCGTGCAAAGGTTTTTGTTGCCAGATACATTCAAAGAGTCCTCTTTTCCTGTTCAAATTCATCAAAGTTCATCAACGATTCATCATTCTAACAATTTAAGTTCACCACCACAACAAGAAATCTCGCAAACTGTCAAAGCTTCATTACCACAAATAACGTCAAGTCAACGACCTTTACCACAAAAACGTAAATCAAAGGGCGCACTTGATTTTATATTAAATGAAGGATCTGGATCGACTAATGACGATAATGGATCAAGTCAAAAAAGAGGAAAATTTGATTATTTTGGGAACAAATAAGTTTTTCGATTTTTTTCTGATGTTTTTTTCTTCTGTTAATATGTAAGATAAAAAGGTAAGCTTCAAATCTATAAAAAATTAAAATTTTATATAATAATTATAAACAATAAAAAATTGTAATTTAAAATAACATAATAATATCACATGATTAAGATATATTTCTGTAGATAATTTTTTTTTTTATTTATTTGTATAAAATAATTTTTTTTATGTTAACAAAATAAAAAATTTTGCCTATATTGAAATATTATAATAAATTATTATTCTATTTATCATTAGCTTCATATATATTCTAGTACTGTTTTTTTTTAGGATTAAAATTCTTTGACTATGACGTTTGATCTGGTTGACATAATTGATATGGTACATGGATTATCTATCTTTCCTTTAAATATTTACGTCAAAGAATTATTATCGTTCCAAATAAGCCAAAAACCCTTTAAAGTACTTGTAATACTTGTAATAAATCACGAGGAAAAATCGAACGCGTGGTGTAATGATGCTAAAAAAACCTAATTTCATATGTCAACATTTAAATAATTTCACAATCATTAATTTTATCTTAATTATCGGCAAAAAATTTTTTTTTCATTTTCAAGTTAAACAAATCATAAAACGAGTCTAATCTTTTTTTCTTAACATTAATTAATTACATATAAATAAATCGATCAAAGATATTTTTTTTTTACAATATATTTTTTATTTTTTTATTATTTTTTTTATTTTCGGTATGATAATATAGAAATAACAATGATTAGAAATAATTCCTTAACAAGATTTCAAATGAAACTTATTTCATGGCTTTGCACCACTGCACCGATAATTTCTTTAATATACTATCTCTTTTATTTAGCTAACAAAAAGTCATTGTTGGTTGGAATTTTTCCTTTTAATAATTTTATCGAATCTTCTTCTTCAAGCTTCTTACACTATTGGTTAGGTTTTGAGCTTTTGTTTTATTTTTATTTTTTACTAACAAAAAGTCGATTACAAAAACTATTGGAACCTGTAACTTTAAGAAAAGATCAACGCAACAAAATTTTACACGAGTGTTTACAAGAAGTTGAAGACTTCAAAACTTGGATTGAAGGTTGGTTTAAAGTTGATGATAGAAAAACCACCTTTGATCAAATTCACAGGTTAAACTTTGCAGAATGGTATTTATTTACTTTACATTTTATTTTATATTTCATCTTATCCATGCTCTTTTTTCTAATGTTTATTCTTTTTGTTATTATTATTTTTTTTTAGGTTAACATGGAGTTTTTTTGGATGTGGCTTTGATCAGATACAAAATAAAGAACATGAAAATGAAATCATAGACATTATCAGTTTAATTGAGATCAGTAATAATATCAAATTTCCTGAAGGTTATAATCCAAATTGTAAATGCATCAAATTAACTCTCGATCCTGTTAAAGCAATTCCTAGACCTTTTATTTACTATATGGTATGTGTTGAAACTCGTGTATATACATATATACGCACATATTTCTAAAAACTTATTGATTTTTTTCTTTCCTCTTTATTTATTTTAGTCAATTTATATATTAAATTATATGGTAAGGGTTTTTTTAGGATTGTGCGGATTTGAACATAAAAGTTGTAAAGAAAGTATCTTGAATGGTTATTGGTCAAGCACACTAGAATTTGACATTCAAGAAGAAAACTCTCTTTCATCACTGTCTAAAATTAGTTATTGGTATTTCAATCCAAGTAACAAAAAAAGAAAAAAGAAAACTCCAATTGTTTTCATACATGGCGTTGGAGGATTGTTCTGTTATTTCACATTTATCAAAAAGTTACGGAAATTAAATAGACCTTTATTTCTAGTTGAATTGCCTTATGTGTCATTCCAAATGGTCGAAGATGTTCCAAAAATGCATGAAACTGTAGAAGAGATTGAAAGAATGATAATTTCTAAAGGTTATTCTTCTGCAATATTTGTGGGTCATTCTTTGGGCACAAGTATTTGTTCTTGGATGATTAAGGAAGCACCAAAAAGAGTTAAAGGTTTGGTATTGGTTGATCCAATTTGCTTCCTATTGCATCATTCTGATATTGCATTCAATTTTGTATATCGAAAACCTGTTACTGCAAGTGAGGTTTGTATTTAAAATTAATTTGCGCATATTATATATATATATATAAAATTGAATTTAATTTTTAATAATTCTGTTTAATAGTATTTAACTGCGCTTTTTGCATCAAGGGAATTGTACATATCACATTATTTCTCGAGACATTTTCATTGGCACGAAACTGCATTATTCATCTCAAAGCAAAAAATATTTCGCAAAAATGCATTCATTTATTTATCAGAACTAGACAATATTATTCCTTCCGATAAAGTTTACAAATATTTAAATAATAAAAAAGTAACTGTAAATATGATGTCTGGATTAGATCATGCAAATTTCTTGTTTAACCCATATTGGGTTGATAAGATTATTGATGATATTTTATATTGCTGCGATAATTGTGATTCGGCAAGAAGAAGTTTTTAATTAAATAAATTTGTGATGGGCGGGAGATTTTATATATACTTTGTATTATAATAATAATAATAATAATAATAACAATAATTTTAATTTTAAGAAAGAATAAAACCCATTTTTGTAAATTTTTCAGCCAAGTTAGAAACTTTTAATAGTATTTAGCTTTATATATAACTTTTTTTTTCTAAAAGGAAAAATGTAAATAGTAACTTCGTAACGATTAAAGATGACCAAAAATTGACTTACTTGTCTCGAGAACCTTGTTTTCAATTGTCATGAGTGTTATGTGAAGCATTTTTAAATCAAAAGTTGCTTTTTTATGTTGTCATTTTTCTATACACTCCATTAAGTCACCTATATGATCTTACTAATACAATAGAATTAGTATTAGTAATGATCTGATAGCATTTACATACACACACACATATATAGAAAAATGTATGATAATATTAATAATGAATGATTAATGATATCATCTTTTATTGCAATACTTTTATGACATAAAAAGAACTGATAAACGATCTAAACAAACTGATTGGAGACGAGACTCGAAAAAAAAAATAAATCATTAAATATGGATACTCACAAGACTTGCGCCTGCATATACCTATGACCAGCCAGCAATTATTACAGTTTTTCCTGTTGATAATAAATATAATACAACAAATAAAATTTGTTATATGTTGTATATACATCAAATGCATTTTGTTTAAAACCACAAATTTTACTATCGATCACTGATAAAATATTCTTTTAACGATGTTTATTGGTAAATAGTATTCATCTACAGATAATACAATTTTATTTTTATTTTCTGAACAATCCAATATGACAATATCTTTACCATCTCCCGTCAATGGCATCAGTGATGATTTTTAATGTTATATGAACAATTTTTTTTTACAAGTTCGAAATTCAAAGTTTGATTATATAATAATGTTACACCCGACAATCACTGATTTACATAGTCAAGTTGTGTTTTAAAGATTTTTGACCAGAAAGGAAATTTACTTGCCTTTAAGTAAGATCTTTGGGGTAAAATTTACGAATGATAAAAAAATTATAATGATAATCTTACATTACAAATGTACTACGGTTACAGATAATAAAATAATTAAAATTCTCGTAACGGATTTTAATATAATTAATATATAATTACAGCAAAACATTTAAATAATAGAATTTAAAAAAAACAACACCCCCCTTATTTTTAACAAATAAATGGGTTTCCAAATTTGGAATTTCTAAATACCGTAATGATTGGCGATCTTTGTATATATATTAATTAAATATATATATACAATATTTATCGATGTATGAAATTAAATTAAATTGGAATATTGGAATTAGATTATTTCCTGTGATGCCTAAAGAAAATTGTATGAAATTCAGGAGCGTGTAACACAAATCAGATACCTAGGGTTGCATTAATGAATGGTCCAGTCCAAAGACCACTCAGTCTAATCAAAGGACTAGACTACAATTTGTTCGTCCTGAACCGAGTCAAGAACATCTTTTCTATACATTCTACTAAAACTAAAACTAAAGAAAAATACAAGAGAGAAATCTAACTATATTTATAATAAATCAAAGTACTATCATTTAGGATCCAGTTCCATTGAATCAGGATGATTTGCTTCTTTGATAATTAATTAAATATTTTAGAGAAAGGTCTCTTTTCTAAAGAAAATTTCCAATAACTATAATAATTTCTAATTAAAGTTATTAATTAAAGAATCAAGAACTAATAACATGATTTCCTCTTGTTATTTATAATTTTCAAATTATATAATTTTTCTTTAATTTCCTGACATGCCTGTTAAATACATCATTTGCATTATACATGTTGTCAAAATTAATTTGGCTTCCTAAAATCTCATTATTTATATGTTTTCATATGATTTAATTTAATTGCGTCAAAAAGTCACCTGATTGAGTCAAAGTGATCTACCACATGTAATAATTTGCATCATGTTTAAGGTTGCTTGCCAAAATCTGTTTAGCCTGATGCTGAAAGATAAAAAACTTCCTACGTAGTGTTGAATAAAGATGGGAACTGAAATTAGCCGCAATTCAATTTTCATATGCTTGCAACTTTCAATTTTTTATATGCCACAATTAGTTGCAACTAGTCACAATTAATTGAGAGCCATCTTTAATGTTGAAAGTTTATTTGAATAAAATGAATAATTCAAATTAAGTTGTATTATGAATAATTTGAATAAGAATTTGTATTGCAAATAGAAACTCTAGATTAAATAATCAATATTTGAATATTAATATTGTAAGGCTCCGAACGAATCAAACCAATTAATTTGAATCAAATTCGAATTCGAATCAAATCAAATCAAATCACCTAATTTTTGATTCAATTATACTCTGATTTGATTTGATTTGATTCGAACTGATTCGAATATATAATTTGATTCAAAAAGAAAATTGCCTGTAACCTTTGTTTAATTGTAAATTGGATTACTTTTTTTATTCGTCATTACGTTATCATTATTGTTATCAAAAATAATAATAATAGTCATGGTGGCCGAAACTACCTTACTTTAGTGGACCAAAATTGCCGAAATTAATTGGCCTTAAACTTTTGACAAAACTAATTTTAATAGCTGAAATTGGGCGAAATTATTTTTAAATTTTTCAAAATAAAGTAGATTGATTTTAGATACTTATTATATGCATTAGGCGAAACTATCTTTTTTTCAAAATAGTTTCCACCGCTAAATAATATCTAAAAATTTTAAATTTAACAATATACACAATCTTGATTTTGGGTAATTAGAAATTTATTCCAAAATTCCGTTGTTATTATATTAACACAGTCAAACGGACTATAATTAAATTCTTGTCATAACGGATTTTTAAAATTTTTTTACTTCACAAATAAAAACATTTTTTATGTGTCCCGTCTATCTGCTATGACCTATATCAAGAAATCAGTTATTTTGAGAAGAATTTTATTATTATTATTATTATTATTATTATTATTAAACCTCAATCCATTAATATCCATTAAATCGAGGTACACTACATTGAGATTCACTGTATTTAATATGACATCAAAAAAAAATATTCAGGAATCCGGTTTGATTCAAATTGATTCGAATCGAGTCACGAATCGAATTGAATCAAATAAAATTCAGTTTTTTTGAATTCGAATTGACTACAGAACGAATCAAATCAAATCGAATCACTCTAAAATTCAATTCAATTCAATTCATTCGGAGCCTTATTTAGTTGTAGCTAGTTAGCTAAAATAGTTAATTTCCAACCTCTAGGTTAAACTATGACAAAACTATATTGACATCTTACTAGCGGTTATAACTAAGGGTGCAACCAACATATGAACACCTAAGGGCTACGACAACTAATACGGCATATGGCATAATATCACCAAGTAAGGTTACAGCCAAACCTTGTCACAGTGGATGAACGGGACACACAAGAAAATTTATTTAAAATCTGTTATGGCGAGATTACTAATCTTTCCACAATGGATTTTAATATGTTTTTATATTAATATGCGAAACAAAAATTTTTTATGACAAAAATTTAATTACCGTAAAGTCTGGAAAGATACAGTGCGGATCATCTATACTCAAAAGTTAAAATTTTTGAAATATTATGTGATTCACACATCGGATTTTAAAAAACCCACCAACATTCAATTCGGCTTTAAAAGGAAGTCTATCAATCTAAAAATTTTTTAAATTTGAAAGTCATGCTCAGAAATACAACAATTAAAGGTGCAGACATATTGTCGAACTATAACTCATAGTTATGACACAGCTATTACTATGTTGTAACTATGTCGTAACTCTTGGAAGAGTTTCCGTATGCCGTAACTGTTTATCTTGAGTGGTGTTAACCCGAATCAGGTAATCAAAAAGTAATCTAGGTACAGTCAAACACTATACTGTAAAGTCTGGAAAGATAGCACCCGTGACAAATAGCAATTTTCTATGAAATTGTGACGATTAATACAATAAATTGTGCGTGACAAACCATAAAATTACTAAAAAAAAGAAATATCACGGGACGCCATTTTTACGTTAATCCATAAAATTTTTGTTTCGCATATAAAAACATTAAAATCCGTTGTGGAAAGATTAGTAATCTCGCCACAACAGATTTTAAATAAAATTTCTAATTCATCCACTGTGACAAGGTTTGGCTGTAACCTTACTTGGTGATAATATGGCATGGTGGCATACGGCACTTGCCATATGTCATATGCCATATGCTGTCGTAACCCTCAAGTGTTCATATGTTTGCGCCCTTATTTGTAACGATCAATTTTTGAAAATTCCAAAGAGTGATAGTATTATCGGACGATTCTTTCCAAATTGTTACAAAGTATGTTGCACTAACTTAATTGAGTTGTATTCTTTCGTTAATTAAGTAACAATGTCAATTATCGTTTATGGTATAGTAAACTAGGAATTTTATCAATTTTGTAATACAGGATAATATCACTGCATTATCTTTAGCTTTAACCTTTGTGATATGGCAAATGAAACCGAGGTTCAGGGGATCCAACCATTTTAAAGGCTAACAAGTAATTATTTATAAACAGCAGTTCAATTTCATTAATTTATTGTTCCTTGGAAAATTTTTATGATTCCTTATCACCTATTAAATGTACAATAGAAAACAATGGCTTCACTATTTTACAGGTTTGGGATTCTGATGTCTCAACTATCAAGATCATATCTCAAATTCTAAGAACGGTTCAACCCACATTTGTTCTGATTATGAAGATATTATTACTAGCAAATTCGACTTCAAACATTCTAGTTGGAAGGACTTTAAAGATGAATATCAAGGTGTATCTAAAGGAATGTTTTCTTCTCGTACCGATGGAACCTTTCTTGATGGAATGTTCCTGGTTCAAAACGCGATGATCAAAATAGGTTCCCCTAAAATGATTTTACTCCAACCCATTGAATATAATGCTGTAGGAGGAAAAATCATACTTGTTGATGGCAAGAAAGTATTGGAATCTGTTTTGATGGAGAGACCAAAATTAGCCGAGATTTCAATGAAGCATGGGTGTATATCCTTTTGCAAAGACGATCAAATCTCTATTAATTGTTGTGTTTACAATAATATGCCAGATGATAGTATTCACGTACTCTTTCGATATGATTCAACTACATTTGTGCCAGATTGGTCTTGCAAAGCGATAAAATTACTCTACAACAATTATCACATGAACCCGAAATTCCAACTTAAAATTACCCTTAAGAAAAAGTCACAAATCTCGATAATGGATAATCGTCAGCTCTTGCATGGCCATAATGAATTTGCTGGAAATCATAAATTATGCCGGGTCTCCTCAGAGCTATGCTACGCCAAGCCTGGCCAGCAAAAAAATTTATCAAACAGATTTAACTTTTAAAAATGACGGAAATGTGAATGTTTATATCACCTTGGACATTGTCATCAATGTGGCTGGTGCAAAGAAAGGATTTGAATCAATGATAAAATAAAATGTCAAATCACATTTGCATTTCCGTTTGCCTTCTGATTTGTCCTTTCTTTTTGTTTTTTATTTCTTTGAAGTTCGTATTCCCGAGGTTGATGTCCTGCTTGTTTTATAAAATTTTGCCTGTACGTTTGTTCCTAATAACTGTCTTCATTTCTGCTTACTTTTGCAATTTTCATCAGGAAATTTGTTACGTGCAATGAGGATATATAATTGTAAATTACATAATATGTTGAATATAACAAATTATATGAAATATGATTCAGCAATCTTTCATAAAATGCATGAGCCAATTTACCGTCAAAAAATAAACCAACCATTTTCATACAACAACTAATAAATCTCGGAATAAAATATAATGCCATTTTTGGGCTTGTGAACTATTGTTCTACAATACATACCACAGTACAAGATTTTAGATGTTTATTAGACTTTAATGGAAATACAATCTCTGGCCCTATAGAAAATAAATATGTAAGGAATAAATTTTTAAATACAGAACAAATGTACTCAATGTAAGATTTGAAATTTATCAAATTTTAAATACATTCGTAAACGTATCGAATTCCTTCATGATGTATGTTATTATTCTGGTGAAAGAAAACTCTATAAAACGTAAGTTTTAATTCTTTACATGCATGATGTATGTATTATTCTGGTAAAAGAAACTCTATAAAATGTGGGTTTTAATTCCTTACATGAAGTACGTTATTATCTTGATGAAATTAAGATTTACGATTTATTTTCATTAAATATTGATTTCATAGTTTGTATAATTAAAGTCATGTTTCCAATTTAAAGAAATTATTAATAATAAACCATAAATTATATCTTTTTTATTTAATACTATTTAAATGGTTTTACTATAAAAGACAACTTTTCTTGCTAAATAAATACTGAATTATCAGAAAATAATTTGTAGAAGATTTTCTGATATATTCTTATGTATGTGTGTATTCCTTTTAGTGTGATAATTGCTATTCCGAGTTATTTTTATATTCTTTAAAATTTTGATTTGGCAGTTAATCATTTAAATTTTAATGGTGTTATCTGACCCTTTTTAAAATAAAATTTTCTTTAGAATGTCTTCTAATGAAATCGATGAGCTTTTAGCTCTTTTGGAAGGAGAAAAAACCCCATTAACAACGACAAGAGATATTTAGTTTATTTATGATAATATATAATTATAATTATTTTTTTGAATTAAGTTAAAAGTAAAGATAACAATAGCAATAATAGTTGTAATGAAATGATAGTGGTGGTAGATATGATAATTATGAAGTAATAATAACACCATTAGCAATCATAGAACTAGAAATAATAATAACGATGATGATGATAATGGTGATGATAACAACATCAGCAATAATAATAATGATATGGTGCAGGTCATCTAAAGGCATCAAAAAAAATCGTGCAACTTCAAACCACTAAGGCTTTTTTTTTAATTAATAAAATTGAAAAATCTCTATTTTTGCAACCTTTAAAACCTAAGCAACAATGAAATAGAGTGTTTTTTCAATTTTATTAATAAAAAAAAAAGCCTTTGTGATTTGAAGTTACACGATTTTACACTATACATCAAAAATGAAATTTGGCACGAGACGTTCTTTCCTATTTAGTAAAAGATCTTCTAAACACATGACCAGAACAAATTATAAAATTCAGTTCAGAGAACCATCGCCATACTTTTTTGTATGCAATCAACAAACAATACATTACTAACAAATTTACATTCTTCCAATTAAAAAAAATTCCAAGACGAAATAAGCAAACTGCACATTTGGGAAAAGCTAGATAACGAATTGAATAAAAATTTAGAATATTCATCAAATGAGGACTCAGAAAATTGATTATACGAATTATTTGGATCATTCTTTCTGTTAGTTTATTCGAATTATTCATTTTACTCGAACTATTCGTTTTGTTTGTTTGTTCTATTATCCGATTATTCGAATGATTCGGTTTATTCGTTTTATTCGTTTGTGATTTTATAATCCCGTGACACTAAAGAATATCATTGCATTTTGGGATTGGAAGATTTGTGACGCAGCATTTGATGTCTTTAGATGGCGCGCACTATATAGTTTGAGATTTCCAAATATTCTGATAATCAATCTTTTGATGTACTTAAAGCCATTACGTATTAATCTGTGGAAGGTTATCTCGTTCAGGTCAATCCATCGGCCGATGGTTAGATTGAGTGCTTTTTCTTGATCAAACATTTTAGATTGTGATATATGTGGGTACAATTACATACAATATTTTAGGATCTGAACTATTTTTATTGCCTATTGTAGGGGCGCAAAAACTGCCACTCTTCAAAAAGGTTTAGACAAATCTAATGGAATAGCATATCATTATCCTCAAATATGCACCGAGTTTTTTCCAACCCTCATAAACGTCAAGTAACACATATTTTCAAGGCAGTAAAATGAATTTATTACCACTTGCTCCTATATTATGCAACACTGTCAATTTTTTTCCAAATGGAATAATTTAAAAATTACATTGTTATAATAAGATATCCGTTCATTCAAAACATTTGCCATTATAACATTATAGTTATACCGCAGAACTATAAAATATTTTTTCAACGGGTAAAGTTATGTTGTTGATGTTTATAAATGGGTGAGTTATTATAACAAAAAAAAAATTTTTTAATGAAAAAGAAATGTCTAATTACTCTACATCACTTTGGTAGTATGTAGAATAAAGGTAGGGAATAAAAATATATAAGGTTATAAAGATCTATTTTCAAATTACAATAGAATTGCCACTTTATTCATTCTATTTATATTTTTTAAGAGAAAAAAATAAGTCAACTTTTCTTCTAAGCCCTATTTTTCAGTCCCAAATATTAATACACCCTCTCTAAATGCACACTTTCACCCGGTCTCAAGGGCAATGAATAAAATAATTTTTAATGATTGGTAAATTGAAAGTTATATATTTTTTTGATTAATAAATAATTTTAATACATGATTTTTTTTATAGGAAAATTTTTATTCTGGAAAACCTTCCCAATGAATATATATATCATTTAAATAATGTTGTGAAGTTTTAAGTCCAAAAGGATCAAATGGGAAAAAAGTAGACACTTCCCATAAACTTTCCTCCTCCTCATCATCATCACGATGAGTTCCACAATCAGTACTACACTGTAAAAACTTCACTTTATTTGCTATATAGATAAACACTTCTACAATAGATCGTGTACACATCTATTTAAAAAATATATATAATTTATAAACACATATATAAGAGAGAAGAAAAAATATAACGCAAGTAACGAAAAATAAATAATAATCAAAATAACAAACCTCCAAAGGTTTGAACTTGGAATTTAGAATGGTTTTGACCCAATCTGATTCTTTACACCATCCATTTTTATTTGTGAGATCTTTCCATCTATAACAAAAGACGTAGATTATAGCTGTCAATACTGAATAGAAATGTTTATTTTGTTTGGCTTGTTTGTATGCAATTGATATTTTATATTTGCTTATGTATCCTTCAACCCAATTGCCTATAATGTGAAACATTTGATGTAACTCTTGTTTTCCAAGAAATTTAGCTCGTGCAGCAAATGATGCAAGATATTGAGTCGCAGCCAATTTAATAATTTCTGATTCTTGCTCCCCAAGTGCTTTTCGTAATATTAGTGTTATAAAGCGCCTCGAAAATGAACCGTCAAGTGAGATGTACCAGAAAATTATGAATTGAACATATCGCGATTTACAAGTGCATAAGATTTGTTTTTCAAAAATATTCATCAAAATCTTATAAATCTCTTCTTGTCCTTTCTTTGTACTATTTTTGTAACACCAACTCAAATAATCAAACAACAACTTCATCATGCAATCCAATTTTTCTAATAAATCTTTAATGTCAAGTATTGTGACCATTTGTGAAGTCCCGTCCATATCATCATCGTCAGCATCATCATCATAGTCTGTTAACATATTAAAATTATTGTAATTGTCATCATTATCTTGTTGTGTGGACAACGATACATTAGTTTGAATTGTTGATAATTTTTGATATGTTTCTGAATTTAAAGAATCTGGATTATTTCCATCACCATAAAGTGATATATTATACTCTGGAATTGAATCTTCTAAATCTTTTATATCTTTAAGCTTTCCTTGTACCTCTGTCTATAATTTTTAAATAATATATATGTATATATATTTTAAACATTTATGCGATTTTAAATTTTTTAAAAAAAATTTTTTTACATACATCAATTTGAATCAAACGGCTAAATATTAATTGTAACACATCAAATTGTAGTTCATTTATGTAATCCAAAAGTTGTAATAAATTTTTAAGATAAGTCACTTGAACATACAAAGGCTCTGTTTTGTGCGGAAATTCTTGGACTACCAATTTGTAAAGTTCATCAACCGAATTTGGAATTATTTTTATAATACTTTTCACAGCTGTATGAACTCTTCCGTTTATTTTTTCAAGATGATTTGGTATTCTTCCTGTCTCGTCAGGTCCTATATATGAATAATATTAAAGATCGAAATAATATCCCATTGTTTAGTATAAATTTTCTACTACTAAAACCAACACAAAAATAATAATAATGATTACATACTGAAGGCAAATTTTTGTACCAACATTTGTAATATGCGACTTTTATAAAGAGAAGGGTGTGATGAAATCAAACTTGATAAAAACATTATGTATGCTAATGCAAGATTATTATCATGTTCTGCCCAATTCAGATTGAAAATCACATCAATCAAATCCACACAACATTCATCTAAATGGAAGGCATTGTGAGCAAATGCCATAATCCAAACACGTAATTTTTTTATATCTACTATGCCCTTTGAGTATTGATTCAAACTTCTAACAAGTTGTTCATAATTGGCACTGTTTCCCTTTTTTTAGGAAAAAAAAGAAAAAATCAATATTTGATTAAAACCATTTTTAAAGGTTGTCTAAAAAATAATCTATTACTTCTTTCATTTCAGATACTGCAGATCGAATGACCGTTATCATTAGAGAATATTCACATTTCATTTCGGCAGGTCCATAAACTTTTGAATTTTCTTGTGGCATACTTTTTTTTGTTGAAGTGGAGCTGCCATTTCCTATTTATATTTATATTTATATAATATGAGTTTTTTTTCTTAATTATTATTCAATAAATAAACCATTATACCCACTAGAAGTTGTATTTTTCATTGTTTTTTTTTTTTTTTTTAAAAAAAAGATTAAAAAAAAAATTTTTTTCTTGTGTAAAAAAAAAAAAATCTGAAAATCATCCCCAAATTAAATCCAAAAAAAATTTAAATGCATAAAAAAAATCGGCCAAGTCAAAATCCAATTTAGTATAATCCAGTGTTGGGAATTTCCGGTTCCAGTGGGGAAAATCACTGGACCTAGAACACTGGAACAGTTTGGAAATATCACTGGAACACTGGAACTGCTGGAACTGCTGGAACTGCTAGAACCAATGAAGAATTTGTGTAAATTTTATTTTTAATACTGATATTTACATGTAATAATGAAATAAATATGGATAATGTCACTGCCACCATATAGTTCTTTTTTCTTTTGGATCAGACTTTATGACAAAGCTTGAATGATGTCAATTTTTCACAATAATTATCTTTTTTTTGTACATGGCTCCATGTGATGAGATCATATGACCATTTTGTAGATGTTCACCTTGTGACTTTGCTTACAAGTTCCACAATTAATTATAATGCAAAAGATTTTTTTTAAAAAATGAGTAGTAGACACACAGGTGGAAAACTTTTGGATGTTTTGCAAATATGTTGTAACAAAAAAGAGAGATAATGGTTAAAAGTAATTGCTTAGCTATCTGCAAAGCCTGCATACAAATAAAAGAGTGGGAATGGTCATATAATGTTACAAAATTAAAATTTTCTAACACTATCCCATTTATTGGTAAACACTTAATTAATTGTGAAAACTTTGCAAACTATTAATCCAGATAAATTGGAATCAGTAAATTTACATTTAGAAATGAGACAAAAAAGAATTGAATCAAGATTAAATAATAGTATAGAAATTGAAGTTGATGCTGATGTTGATTGTATGTATTTTATATTATCATTGGATTAATTGCAATAATTAATAATATTTTATTATGTTTGTTTATGATCTTACAACAGAATTGGACAATAATTATGATAATTCATCTATTACATCTCCTCCATCTGAAAGTTCTAATTCATTGATATTTCACATATAAATCCAAATAAATGATATATATATAATGAATCAAGTTCTTCCATCAGTTCATCATCAAACAATGGAATTATTGGTTTGAAGCACTATATGATGAGACTTTTAATGATACTAGTGATGAAAGTGATTTGGATGATCCAGAAGAATTAAAAATTCAGTTAAAACATAGGGTGCATCCAGCTGCTAATAAGAGGCCAAATGGAAATTATTTAAACTTGGACCAGAGCTGAAGAGGCAGTAGAATAACAGCAGGTTCGCACTAATGCAAATTCAGAAAAGAGGTTACTATTGGAAGGGCAGCTGAGTAAGCCCAGTTTAAAGCTATAAAATGTGAATAGGGAGAAAATTGTGATGTAAACTGCAGTGCAGCCAGACAATCAAAATCCCAAATGAGTTCATATCATTAAAAATTTACAAAATAAATAAGGTTAGAATTAATTTAGTTTTTCATTAACAAATAAAAATAAAATCCATTGGTTCCATTAGTTCCAGTGATTAGTGGTTGTATCTGCCAAATGATATTCACTGATTATTTACTGATTGTCTGTTAATCGGGTATTGAAAATTTTTCATTGATTAATTAATTGGGTGTTGGAATTTTCATCAGATAATTGGTGAATAATCAGTGGTTCAGAAATATAAAAAATAAAAATTTTTATCCACATAATTGAAAGAATATATTAACATGATAATACTATTTTATCCACTATTACACTATTTAAAGAATATTTATGCATTGCAGTAACTTCTACTCCAAATGAGCGACCTTGTCACAGAGGACTATAATTAAGTTCTTGTCATAGCAGATTTTAAATTTTTGCTTCACATTCACATTAACATATAAAAACCCATTGTGGCAAGATCAGTAAATCTTGCCACAATGGGTTTTAAATAAATCTTCATTCATCTGCTGTGACAAGGTTTGACTGTATTTAATGAAGCTGGGAACACAATGACAGCTGAACAAATAAAATTGAATCTGTTTTTATTTGAAAAAATATACATATTCAGTAGATATTCAGTGGATATTCAGTGGATATTTGGCGGGTATTTGGTGAATGACTCATTATCTGGGTGTTGAGCTTTATTGGCTGGCTGATTATCCAGGTGTTGAGCTTTATTGATTGACCAAGTACTCAAACACCTGGATAATCAACAGATACAACCACTAACAGTGATCCATTGCTTGTTTCCAGTGACCCAGTTTTTACTGTGGTTCCAGTGTTCCATTGGTGTTCCAGAAAAAAGTCACTGGAACACTGGAACTGGAAAATTTGTTTCAGTGTTCCAGTTCCAGCAACTTTCCCAACACTGGTATAATCATCTCAACAAGAAAAAGAACTTGAAGCCAGATTGAGAGAAGAGTGGAATACAAATTCATTGGATATTTGATTGAAAACATCCTCAAAGAATTTAGGCTTGTGTCTCACATAAAGATGGCCAACAAGCAAAAAAATTCCAAGTCTTAAGACAAATAAGAAAAATCAAAATTTAAAGTAGTTCTTTTTTTATATTTAATAGAGTTCTAGACATATTAGAAATGTGAAATTATATATGGTTATTTATTTATTCATTCATCAGAGCCTAAGCTATTGAATGATGCAAGTTTTATATGGTGTATTTTTAATATGTACATTTTACATAACAAAAATATTTTTGACACAGTAGAAACAGAACTCAATATTTTGAAAAAATGTCTCTAATCATGCATGATAAAATTTTAGTCCCAATCTAGTTGGTATTCAAACATTGAAAAGTTAAAATATTGGAAATTAATATGTATAAGTATGGGGTCTTACAAAACAACTTTATTTGGTAAACAAAATTCACACATAAATCTAAGGGTGCAAACATATAAATATTACATATGACATATGACATATGGCAAGTGCTGAGTAGGTAACAATATATATATATTGTTACCTACTTATGTTAGACTGTTACCTACCTATGTGGCCTAATTTGATTTTTTGGCCCCCTTCGAAAGTGGCCAATTTTTGTTTTTTGGCCACCTTCGAGAGTGGCCATTTTTCATTTTTAGGCCGCATTTTTGTCTTATTTTAGTTCAATTTTTTATTTACACATCAGATAACGTCTACAGATGTTATAGACTGCTTAATTATCTAACTATCTTTTTTAGCCATTTTGTTGTCTTCAAAGCTTAAAAAGCTATGCAATCTAAAAAATCTAACCAAAATGCGGCCAATTTTTAATTTTTGGCCACCCAGATGGAATCATGAAATCGGCTACATTCGAGTGCGGCCATTTTTTATTTTTTGGCCGCCTAGATGGGATTGTGAAATTGGCTACATTCAAGTGCGGTGTATTTTGCGTTTTTGGCCGCATTTATGTTATCATTTAGGTATTAAATCGGATGTTAAATCTGATATTTAATCGGACGGTAAAAAAATATGTATTCATACCCCGCATTCAGGTTCCAATATGTAACAAACATGTCAATCATGAACCATGGTTTGCGATCAACTTTATGTAGCACTTTAGGAAAAGCAATCTCGAAGACGGGATATGACTCGATTTCGTCATCATAAAATAGACTATTTTGTGGTCAATGATGCATTGATCAGTATTCTGCATTTTTAGATTCCGCCATGTAGCATTCGTGTCCATCGTCAACATGTGTTGGTGATCATCTATAAGTATCACTCCAGGAAAGGTGTTAATGGCATTTTTTTCTTGTCATTGAAAAATCTTTGATGACATTTTTTTTTAAATCTTTTGTGTATCACTTTTCTGTATTGGTATATCAAAAAATTGGATAATGACAGGTAAGCATATAAATCCCGTACATAGTATTGTAATTAAAATATATATGATTAAGTGTGAGTTTAGTGGTGTTTTTTTAAAAATATTTTTGTCAGTAGTTGTCAGTAGTTGAATATGATCAACTACTGAGACCTTTCTTAGTCTAGTTGAGCTTCCTAGTCTTTTTCTCTTCTTTCTTGATTACTTTATTATAAGTGTCAGTAGTGTCAGTAGTAAAAAATCTATTTCTAGGAAAAAAAATGAAACTTTTCCTATATATGATATATATATATGGTATATATGTGGTATATGTACGTATACATAAAAAAAAATAAAAAAAAATGGAAATCGGATAAAAATACTACTGACACTACTGACACTACTGACACTTATCAAGAAGACTCGCTTTCGGGCTTGGAACTCCAGGAAAGGTGTCAGTGGTATTTTTTTTTACTGCTGACAACTGCTGACACTTAATTGAGTGTATTTATATGCCGGAATTTCCTCAACTATAATTTACCCCCTCCCCCCTTCCACTTCAGATGACTCCTGGGCGAGCTTTTCAGACTTTTTCCAATAGTATCCTGCCTTGCTTTGGTGTTTTTTAGCATGAGTATCACAAAAACCATAATCAGAATTAGTTAACTTGCTACACTCTCTGCAAGGAACACGTGGTGGAGAATCCCAATGAACTTTACAGCCTTCTGGGCGGTAACATCCCCGGTTACATTCCTTACCAGTTCTAAAAATATAGGAGCAATGGAAAAATGCCATATGTATACAATATGATAATTAAAATTTGTTTATTTATATTCTCTGGAATTAATTTTCATTTTGAATTATTTTATTGCGAATATTATACTGCCAGAATAAAGATGTCAATATATAGTGAAAATAGCGAAGCTAGCACAGCTAATTCTGTTTTTGAATCTGTTTCCAATTCTCAACCGCAAAATTCTGTTTCTGAATCTGTTTCCAATTCTGCCATTGAATCTTCTGAAACCTCTGAAGCCCCTGAATCCCCCTTCGAGGGCGTTAACAGCACCTTCTTTCACCATGGACACAACGCTGAGAGCGTTAAAGAATATAATTATAAAATTCGTGACGATAGTGTAAGACCAAGAGAATTTCTCGGAACAGATAATGAGGATGGAATAGAATCTATACTTGAAGATTGTAATGGACATTCCTTACATGAGTATATTGATGGAGATGATCCACTCCGTCTTTTTATCGATTTTGATTTACCTATTGAATGTCTCAATAAAATAGAACCTAAAATTACACCTATAGAGAGGCGAAATTTACTTTGCCGTACCTTTAAAGAAGTTTGCGTAGAGATATATCCAGATTGGGATAGAAACACTTTGACTATTGCCAGTAGTAGCGATTCGAAAAAAATATCACTACATATTTCGACTTTCGGTCTCCGACTCAAAAATATTTCCAAAGTTGCAAAATTTACTGAACTTGTACGAAAAAAAGCTTCCAATAGGTTTACAGAATAAGAATATTATCGATAACATTGCAAATAAAAAATCATTCTCTTTATGGATTCTTAGAACACCAAAATTCATTGAAGAAACTAAAGAACATGTACGAGTAAAGAAAGCTCTCTACCCAAAAGATGAATACGTTTTTAATTTTATGATTCATCCTCCTCATGATGATTCACCAATTGTGGATAGTCTGATTTTAGATGTTCCAGAAGAAAAGACAATGAAAACTAATGAAAGTGATTCCAGTGGTTTTGGAGCTGAATTGGAATACGTGAAAAAACTACTCAATTTACAAAATATTGATGGTTTTGAAGTTTTATATCCAGGGCCCACTCATCCAAATATATTTACTTTAAGACGTAAATCAGCTTCTAATTGTTTGTTATGTAAACGAGAACATAGTGATGATAATGCATATATAGTTTGAAATAAAAAAACTTATCGTTATCATTGTTATCGTGCAGATCAAGAAACTCCTTCAGGTGTAAAAAAACCATCATTAAAACTTGTAATTAATGAAACAGTTGAGGATCAAGAAAAAACTCTTCCAATACCAGAAAAAATAGAACAATCCAGAATTTCAGACCCAAATGATCATTTCATATGGGGTGATTTACTTTGTATATGTATGTCTAAGAAAAAGTTTATGTGTGATGAGGCATATAGTGCAATCCAAGCAACAATAGCATGTGTTGAGCAGAGAAAACTAACCTGGATAGTTAAACTTAAAAATTCTGATGGTCTTTATTTTGATATGGGACGTGAACTGGAACTAGCAAAGCATACAATTAATAGATAGAGCAGTTACGGAAAATTTAATACATTACGATGAAATTGATTTTCTCCCATACCCACCAAACGTAATTCCACCAAAAACAAATTTCTTTAATCTTTTCCTGGGATTTGCAGCTACACCAGCACCAGAAATTAATAAAGAATTTATGGATCCTATCCTTTGGCACATAAAAAATGTAATTTGTGATGAAAATAATGAACTTATCAAATATATCTGGAACTGGTGGGCATTCTTAGTGCAAAAACCAGAAAAAAAACCTTGTTCAATCTGTGTATTAAAGTCTACTCTTCAACAATGCGGAAAAAATATTATCATTGATTTTATTGGCGATAAAGTC
>CAJVPN010000759.1:0-21700 GCA_910592215.1 Entrophospora candida
TAATCTTCCATTTATTTCAGTTAAAAATTCACTAACTAATATTGACCTTCCATTACCTTTTTTCCTTAAGGGCATTTCTCCATCTTTGATCCAAATACCATGCTTTCCATCATTTGAATAGAAAATGCATTCATTATGAGTAACAAGTATTCTCTCTTTTTTAAATTAGGCTGTACATGATCCATATTTTCACCTTCATACTTTGATGTAAATTTTTCATGCTCAAAAAATCTCTTCCAAAAAATTTTTACAATACTGAACAACATCATCATGTTCATAACCATCATAATAAATGCCTAGATGATATCTTTGATATGAATATCCTAAAATATTAGGCCAATGGCTTGCTGTTGTCAAAGATATTGTCTTTTTCTTGGCAATTCCAATATTTGGCAATAAATCTTGTTCTATATATTCTTTAAATTTAGGAGCAGTTACATTTGAAATTCTGTTGACACACCCAGCTTTGACACTTTTCTGCAATATCCTCATCATCTGCAAGTCTAATTGTTTTTTTATGTTTACCTTTATTTGATAGTAGAAGTTTATTATATATACCTTAACCAGTAATTAGTAATCTTACGAATTTGACATGCCTTCCAAGGACTACCATCAATATGCACCAATTTTGCTACTTCCAAACTTGATTTTACTTTGTTACCATTGTTCTTTTCAACAGATTTCAAATATTCATATATGGATCTCTTTTTATTATACTCACCAGCTATAATTCAACTTTTAAGTCCTTTATTTTTTTGTCAATACTATTATTAGACCATGTATTATCTTATAGCATTTGAGAGAGGCAAAGTAAAACTTTGAAAACCAATCTAAAGATTGAGAAACAGTGTACTCTCTTTGTTGTTAATTCTAAATTGGATATACAATTATATTATCAAATGGTTTTCTAATGAACGTCAGTCAATTCAACTGAAATTTCGCCTAATTTCAATTCCACTGGAGGAAGCAAGGAATAATTTGAGATTGCAGATAACAGGGTTGGCACCACACCAATATTATTATCACAACCATCACTATTATTATTATTATTATTATGGATAATGTTGTAGTTTTGATCAATTTGTTGAATTGATCAAACATCATTGACAATTTTACTTAATTTCGAATTTCAAAAGATCATTTAAATTTATAGATCAATAAACTCCTATCAATGTCATTTAATGTTAATGGAGAATAAGGCAACAAACAATATTATTCTTTTTTTGAAAGAATGTACATGTCACGAATGCCGATATTTGACAAGTTCTATATATTTGTCATAAATGGAAGAACAAGTTGAAGGATTGCGAAATAGTGATTAAAGAAAAATGAAAAATTGTAACAGTAATAAAACATTGTGAAATAGTTGGTTGCAAAAGAAAGAATCTCAAATTGTTAAAGTTGTTTAAGTTATACTTAACTTTGATCTGAGACCAAATAGATAAATAAATAATATAAATAATATATAATAATACAAATTGATATTCTAAAATAATAAAATTATCAAGTCAAAAATATAACACAAATAAATAATAAATATTTAAATCCAGTTCATGTAAAGTTTAGATTGATGTACATTTGTCAACAATTCTAATGGTGAGTTATCATCATTATCATTATTTTTGTCATTTTCGCCACTGTTGTTATTGTTATTGTTATTATTATTATTTATTTTTTTATAATTTTTTTTCCATTCATCAACGTTTTGTATATTCCAAGTACCATTTAAATTCCTATTATCATTACCATAATCACCACTACTGTTAGTAGCTTTATAAGTTTTCATTTCGCGTCGATCATATTTAGCATTACCATTTTCATTATCACCACCATAACCATGAATTTCGCCATCTTCATCTTCATAATACTCATCATCATCATCGTCGTCGTCGTAATAATCACCATAATAATCATCATCATGAATATTATCACCAACAATCCAATTTACAGCCCAATCCACTATGGCGGTCACTAATAATCTTTTAGGCGACCACGGTGGTAACGGTGATAACGGTGAACATGCCATTGAGAAACTTTTCGTAGTTGAATATGGAGAATACCCTTCTTCTAATGATTCATCAAATAAAGTAGATTGTGGCGAAACCAGATCTATTGCTGTTGAAGATTCAGAATATTCTCTTGAAATATTATTATTATCATCATCAACTTCTTCTTGTTGTTGTTCTTGTTGTTGTTGTTGTTGTTGTTGCTGCTGCTGCTTTTGTGTGATTATTGATAATCTAGCTTGATCTTTGTTTGTTCTCTTTTTATTTTTATTTGACATTGAAATAAATACCTCTGAAATGTATACACTCCACGCAATACCAGTTCTACTTTTAATCTGTTCTTTACTCAATTGATTATTATTTTCAATTAATATGGAAACCAAAGATTTGGGTGGTTTCACATCTAGTTTTTCATCTATTATGTTAAAACATTTTTGTAATCTTTCTTTTGCTGCTGTTTCGACTTCATCAAATTTTGTTGTTGATGATGCATCTTTATTAGGTAGATCTTTAATAAATAAATCAAAATCTTCAAACCATTCCATATTTTTATGATGAATCAATGCAGATAATAATACACCATCATTTAAACCTGTAAAATCTTCTATTGGATAAGAGCTTGAAGGTAATACGGATGCATAATCAATAAGTTGCATGTTCAACCAAAACAATAAACCAGATGAAGAACTTAATGACATAGAAGAATCATTTAAACGTAATGTACGAAATCTTTTAGGCGGAAGTTGAAAATCTTTATTGGCTGTTGCTGGTAATGACATTCGTTTATTATAATTGTTTACAACATTGAGACTTTGTCTTGGATTCAGAAACATTCTTGAATAACGAATTGAATTTTTGTTATTATTAACTGGTTTTTTCCCAAGATAATTATTATTATTGTTATCAACTGATTTTTCTTCTTCTTCTCCACCTTCTTTTTGTTCTATCGAAGAATTTTCTTTATTAATTTGTTCCAATTTTTCATGATCTTCTTTTTCTTCTTCTTCTTCTTCCAGGATAGTACTATTTCTATTCATGTTTTCAACTTCATCTTTAATATCACCATCCTCATTATTGTTATCACCATCCCCGTTATTGTTAACACCATCACCATCACCATCATCATTAATCTTGATAATTAATTCTAATTTATCGATTTGTGATTCAATTGATTCAATATCCAAATTAAACCACATATTAGAATTATGATTTTTTTTATTTTTTTTATTACCGCCATCGTCATCATTATCAACCTCGCCATTTAAAAGTCTAGATTGAGCTTTGGCAGTTGCTAACTCTTCTTCGGTTACTACTTCTTCAAATACACTGACCATTTGATGAAACCTTGAAATAACCAGCCAAATTAAACCTAATGTCAATTTCACATTACCGTCAACAATATCAACGGGTCCGATGGCTTGTAAAGCAGCCAGACCCGACTCATCCAAACGATTTCTCAAAAAGTCTAAAACATTACTGACATTTGCAATATGATGATGTCTTGTATTACCACCACGTTCGCATTTCGGTAATTCTGAGTCACCCTCATAAAGAACCTGCAACAATTCAATCAATCTAGTACCGTCTCTGAAATCCTTATCAATTGCTTTAATTTCAGGTAGTCTATTTGCTAAACTTTCATTTGGATTCGATGAATTATTGTCGGAGTTTAAAAAATCATATTGATGAATCGAGCGTAACTGAATGTTGACCCAGCGAGTAAAAGTTGCTTTTTGAATATCTGTGTATTTATCAACCTCATTAACATAGTATTTTTGTTTGACATTCACCACTTTGGTAGTTTTGTCCCATTGTCCAATAAAAGATCTACGCCTTTGAGGTTTATTGTATGGTTTCGGCATTAATTACTTGATTTTTTTAAGGAAAATTTTTTAAATAATTGATAGAATAATTAGTAATAAATAAATAATTAATTAAATAATTAAATAATTGAAAAAAAAAAAAAAAAGAAAAAAAGGAATTCGTTAAATTAAATAAATTCTTTATTATTATTACTATTACTTATTATTCTGTAGCATACATAATTAAGGTTTCCCCTTTTATCCCTGAAAATCTTGTGTTTTGAGAATGCTTGTAAAACCATTATATATATGATATTTGTGACGTAATAGGTAATATCACAAGTTTTTTTAATTTTTTGCTATGGTGCAGGCAACCTAATAGCTCCCATTCATTTCTATTGGTTTTAGTTATCATAGAAATTTATTGAGTGAGGGGTATTTTTTATTTTGGAAAACGACAGTGCAACATTCAATCTCTATTTCAGGATTAATTATTGATTTGATTAATGTCTTTTTGGTAATTTTATCTATAAAAAGTAATTTGCAATTTTACGAAAATGGTTACGAATGAAGTCTCTATTGACCATGGATGTGGTGATCATAGAGAGAGAAGTCAACATGGCATGTTCGATGTTGAGCTTTCTATTAAACTTGATTTTTGGCAAAAATTGACTTTGCAGATCAATTAATGCATTTATTTCCTTCCTTTCCAAGGTCTTAAAGCTTTTCTCTCCTCCGTTTTTTTTTTCTTGCTGGTCTTTTTTTAACTTGTACTTGATTTTCTATGCTATCTTCTTACATGCTCGCGAGAAGACAAATGTATGTTATCATTATACTGGGATAAAATCGTTCGATCAATTAATAAGCCATCATTACTTTTCGACTAATTTGAGCGGTGAGATTAATCCAAATCAACAGACAACCAGTAATGATGTTATCAATATACAAAATCAAATCTATAGTTCAGACAACATTGTCGAGGAAGTGAATATATGATTATAATAGTAGTAGTGTATTTAAGTTAAAATTCACTTCTATTCTAGTATTAATATTCTATCACTTCAGGAATGCTCATTAAAATTCTTGAATATGTAAAATATCATCACAACAATGATATAATTGATTTACGACCCAAACCAGAATTTTTCAAACAATTATTGCTTGAAGATATTCCTTAATAATAATAATATTCATGTCAAATTGACGATCCTTGTCCAAAAGGCGTTATACTTGTAGTATCAAAGTATTTGCACTCGGAGCACTTAATCCTTTACTAAATATTAAATCAATCGAAAAACCATATTTGAATGCCATATCTAGAGGCTGCACTCGGTATGTCGCTCAGACAAATTATGAATCCCTTCACAAAACTATTACAGATGGGAGTGAAACTGATAAATTTGGGATGATCGACATCACACGTCAGTTATTTTCTATTTCTCTAAAAAAGTATTAAAGATGAAAATTTGCGTGAATACTCATCAAAATATAAGCATTTTAATGTGATTATAGGTTTGATTAATATAAACAGTGGTTATGATGGAATTTACTCTTATTTTGTTATTCAACATTAACAATCATTACAGACTAATTGCGACTAACATTCGTATAAAGACGAATATTCAAAAAATTTTTACAATAAATACTTTTTAGTATTTCTTTATTTAAATGTTATCACGATCTTGACATAAAGATATAATTAAATAAACTCAAAGAATTAAAAGTAAACATTGTTTTTTTATTTGAGTTTTGTTCAAACAATTTTATATTTCTGCTATTCTATGCTGAATTTATATTCCTTTGCGACAAAACTTTTTAATTATTATTATATTAGATGCAATCCAATATATAATGATAATTAATATTTATTTTTTTTTATATAATATATTACAAAATGGTATTATTATCAATCAACAGAGAAAGTAATATATGCGTGAAAATGAAAAATATCCTAAGTGTGAATCTTAAAAATGAAGAATATAATATAAAATTAAAAATACAATTTTAAATATTGTGATATATTAGAATTTAATTTACCTTTCTACTGTTAATCTAGTGTAAGTTAAATATGTTTGTAACAAAAAAAAAAATAATACATCGTTCTGTCATTGTCACCACTACCACCTTTATCGTGTCCATCGTGGTTGTTACTCCTATTATGTTTCCTCTTGGTGTGGGTTGTTCCTCATGGTGATGATGGCGGATGATGACGTTTTTTTTATCGATTTTGATTTTAAAAAAAATAAAATTTATCGCGTCAATCACACGACTTAATTATAAATAAAATTCATTGAATTCAAATGATTCTGCGCGTGCATATACAAAAATGGGGATGATGGTTGAATGGCGGTAGTATTGTGGAAAAAATATTGGCAAATATGAAAACGGATGATCAATTTTAATGAAAAAATTGTTCCCTCATAAGCTAACTATAATATTTTAAGAACAAAGGATGCCGAAAATTGTTTAAAAATGTAGTTTTAGTTTTAGAGTATACTTTAAACCTATTTCTCTCGAATACTCATGCCTCTGTGGAGTATGATCTTGTTTGAACGCAAATAATAAATTTTTTAATATTAATATCAATATTAATATTTCACGAAAAACGGATGATCAATTTCGATTTGTTTTTGCATGAAAAATTTGTTCTTCCATAAGTTAACTATATCATTTCGAGAACAAAAGGTATCAAAAGTTATTTAAAAATGCAGTTTTAGTTTTAGAGTATACTTTAAACCTATTTCTCTCGTATACTCATGCCTCTGTGGAGTATGATCTTGTTTGAACGCAAATAATGAATTTAATATTATTATTATATAAAATCGTTATAACTAAATTTTTTATTTAATAAAAAAAAATAGGGATAATAATAATAATGTAATTATTTGGGCATTTATTTTTACTTTTGGACGTGCTAAACAAATTTTTACATTTAAGGCTGAGGTTATTTTCGGTTTTAACAACTTTCTTCAAAATTTTTCTTAAAGCAAATACACGTGATAAAGAAGTTATGTGTGGCAATGGCTACCAGGAAATAAAACTCCCATCGATCTGAAGAACTCGGCGCAGTGTATTTTTCATGAGTTACTATTTTGTATAACAACAAATGATTTTATGGTTTGAATGTGTAAACTTGGATTTATCTTGATTACTTGAAAATGGACAGGAGGATGTCGTGGCTGAATGTAGAAGGTTGAATTCCATGTACGAGAGGAATGTCTCTACATTAGTCCTGTTTATATGTTTCGAATTTAATAAAATATACTATTGTCTTGGCCTGAGTGATGTATTTTTTGCGACGAAGGAGGCGCAATCCAAACCCAACTTAACTTTGATGTCGAAGTGATATTAAAATAAATGAATTTTTGTTCTCGCGTAGCACGGCTCACATCGCGTTCTCAGTTGTAGACTTGTTATAAATTACAAATAAAACCAAATTATCCTCCCCTTCCCCTTTAATAATTAATAATTAATAAATTTCCTTGATAAATTTTTATTATTGAATTTATTGCTATTATAATACAAATTTTTTGGATGATTCCATTTTTTATTTAATCTATTTCTTACTATATTTGATCGATTTTCTTTATCATTAATGTTACATAATGTAATCACTTCTCTTTTATACCTTTTTGCAGTTTCATCACCTAATTCATCTGATTCTTTAATTCTGGTTAACAATAATCTAAAGTCTTTTAGTTTTGGTTTATGTTTATTTGATAAATTTTTTATTAATTTCATACTACTATGAATATTGTTGCTTCTATTATTATTAAAAAATTAATTAAATTAATTAAAAATCCATAATAATAATTCATAATAAAATTATCAAAATACTTGCTTTGCTGAAGTAATAATCATTATAGTATACAATTTGTACTCTAATTCCTCAGTAAGACCAATTCTTTCAAATTCCATTTTTTGTTGGTAAACGTTTTTAAAATCTTTAAAGATTCTCTCGCTTTCTTCCCGTGACCATCCAAGAAAATCGTTCCAGACATCCCATGCCAAAGAGAATCGATTATATTTGTAACAAGCATTTAACATATGTAAAAATATCCAACTACTTAACTCCACTTGATGTTTTGGTATTATTTCTTTATAAATCTTTAATAAACTATCAAAACTTGATTTGTTCTCAATTAAACTCATATACGAACAAATTAATCGAGACGTTAATTTTGTATTGTTGTTGTTGTTGTTGTTGTTGGACAGCATTTGTTTTGCTGATAATGATGACAACAAATAATTAAATATCATTTCGGCTTCTAAACGAGTTTGTAAATGTGACGTTGGAATAGTGGAGAATATTGGATACTCATCTTTTCCAATAATCAATATTTTATTATTTTTAAATTTTTTCATTGTGTTTTCAGATGTAATTTCAGATTTTGATAAACTATCATCATCATTATCACCATCATCATTATCATCCTTTCCTGTTAAAACATTCTCATTTTTGTTATTGTCAATGATATTGGAATTTTCAATAGAATTGTTACTGTTGTTTAATTCTTCTTGATAAGATGAATAAGTCCAGAATAAATTTGAAAAAGTTAATTCATCAGGTGCTAATGATGGATCTTCCTTTGAGCTAATAAAATAAAATAAATATTAATATTTTGCTTTAAAAAAATGTTTAATAATATTAATAATAATGCTTACCATAGTAATAATAATTACCTTTGAATTATTGATATAAATAAATTCCTAGCTAATTTTAAATCTTTATTTATAGCACATGCATACATTAAAGAATTGTATGTAATCAGATCAGGCGAGCATCCATGTTCTTTCATTTCTTGAACTAAATCAAATGCCTTTCTATAATAATGTATTTTATTTTAATAAGCATAAGTTAAAAATAATAATACTTGTATTCAAATTGTATACAATTTTTTTCTTATAAAAAAAGATATCTTTTCGTTTTGAACAAGCATCGATTAATGAATTATATGTAATTCCAGTAAGTTTTAGTCCTTGTTCTAACATTTCTTTGTATAAATCAAAGGCTTTTTCTGCGTTTTTTTCCTTTTTTGATATATTAATAAAACAATAATTCCATTAATAAGACGAAGGAAGGAAGGAGAATAATAGTAATTATCATTATCGTATAACTAACGATTAACTATTATTAATTACCTTTGCACAAGCATGAATCATTAAACTGTAGGTCATTTCATCAGGTTGACAAACTTCCAAACGCATATGTTCAAATATAACCCATGCACGTTTTAATTCATTATTATCAATACAACATTTAATTAGAATACTATAAATAGGCTTATTATTATCATCATTATTAAAACACGCGCAAATCACATTAATATTAAAACATGATTTCTTCTTCTATCTCACATAATATTAAAAAATTCTCTAACCTGATTTGGTATCAAATTCCCCATCTTTAATTTATTGAAAACTTCAAATACATCATTGATTCTTCTATGATATGCATAAGCTTTAATTAAATTCGCGTAACTGTATAATGTTGGCACAAATCCATCTAAATAAAAAAATTATAAATACATTAACTTTATAAATACTATCTATATTCAAATAAATTTAATAAATATAATACTTTTTTCAATTTGATCAAAAATTTCAATCGCTCGATCTAGATTTCCGATATTTGAATAATGATTTAAAAGGTGATCATATATTATAAGATCTGGTGACAGTGCAGATTTCTAAATAAAGAAAGAAATAAGTGATTGATTGTTATTAAAAATCAATTTTTGGCATTGTTTTATCTAACCTTTTCCAGTCTTTTTATAATCTCTGGATCATATAGATTTTTGAACATTGCCTAAATAATTATTATTGATATTAAAAATGCTATTTTAAATATTATTCTTTCAACAAATGCACTTGTGTATATTTACATCACTGTTCTTTATTATTGTCTTATCTTGGTTTACTAAATAATTTTCATCTTCTTCTTTTAAAGATTTTTTCTTTGTGGTTGTTTTTAGATTGAAAATCTGATCAAAATCAATGGATGATTGATTGATGATATCTTCTGGATTATTTCTTTTTGTAATTATTAATGATGAAGATGATGACTCTGGTTTTGTTATGGATTCCGATAAAATTTCATTTTCTTCATCGTTATTTCTTTTTCCCAATAATGAAATTTTATTTGAAGAAGTAATTGATCGATATATACTTTCAGAGTCATCAATATTTGAAAACGGAATGTATTCCGTCTAAATAAAATATTAATATGTATTGTCTAATGTAAGAAAAAATTTAATTAATAATAAATAGCAAAAAAAACCTTTGAAATATTTTGTTTATCAGAAGTTGATATTTTTTCTTGTAATCTTTGAATATTTTGATCCAAAATCGATAATTTTTTTTCTAACCTAAAATAATCAATTAATTAATGATTAAATAATCATAATTATCAATTGATTGATTGATTTATTGATTGATTTATTACTTTTTACTAAATCTACTATTATATGATGAATACATTTGATTTTGTTGATGATAAAGAGTGCAATTTGAAGGTCTTGGTAAAATATAAAATAATGATTTTTTTTTTAATTTTAATGGTAATGACAAAAAAATCGTTTGAGATGTTGATTTTCTATATAATTTTGAAAGCATATTAAAAATATTAATTTTACAAAAAAATTTTTATCAATTTTTATTTTTCGTAGATTATCTATCAATGATTTCCTTCCAATAATAAACTCTTAATTTTAAAAAATCCGCTTTTAAAAAATGTATTGCAACAATACCAATATTAGTTATATTGAAGATGATGATGATTATAAAACATTATACTCTTGCATTCTAGTTAATAAAAAAATGGCACAATTTCAATATTCCAACATCATGGAGAGATCCATTTAATCCTGAAAACAGTATTTAAATATTAATTAATTGTTTATTGGTTGAAGACAAGAGCTTCTTGGTGGAAAATGGGATTGGATTGATTTTTAAATTATTGAAGAAATCGTCTTTATAAATTTGTGGCTGAATTGGATTTTTGATCAAACGAGTTTATTGATAGAATCTGGCAAACTTGATTGTCTGGAAACAACTTTTATTTTTAGATTATTCATTATTCGAGAAACTTGCAACTGATTCAAATTACATATACAGGAGTGAAGTGATTAATTATCATAGATTTGATCCTTGCTTTCAGAATCTTTATCAGTTAACTTGTCACTTTTTTAATTAACAAATATTTGTTGTAGAAATGTTCAAGATCTAACAATAATTTATGATAATAGTCTGGTGCAATTAATCTCATATATAACACAAAATCAATTAAAAAATTAACTATTTACATGCAATTTTGATTTAATTTTTTTAGAATATTTTTTAAAAAAACATCAACTTGTTATGTAAGTCATGAGAAAGTTAACATGGATTCTTTTAATGCCAACATTTCAAAACTTGGAGATTTTATCGCTAATTGGTCCTCGCAATGATTTAGCCAAGGACAAATATAAAATGTTTTACTTCCAAACCTTGAAGCTACGGCCATTTCTATTGGAATTGTTATATTTCATAAGAATCCACGGAAAACATCTTAAAAAAAAACCAACAGTCAGTGGTTTACCAAAGGATGGAATATTTTTAAGAATACCCAATTGAAACTCAAGATTGCAAAATCTCTGATTTTATAGCAAGAAAATACATGAGCAATTAAATTTAAATACCATGATTTTATGACTATATAATTCTTTTTGATAGTTGGAATTTAATGAAGAATTGGAGGGGACCTAACCCTTTTATAATAAAACTATTCAGTGATTACGGGCCTTATTTGGAAGAGGAAAAAAACTTTATGATTCATTAAAAAATTAAAATTTTTAAACATAAACTTTTTTAACAGTTGATAGGGGTTAAATAAAAATTGATTGAAATCAAGATGTTTATATCGGACATGAATGTTTGCAAATGTTTTAGTAATAACTAAAACTCTTCAAAACGAGCACCCAACGAATTATAGTTGCAATGAATTTAATGCTTAGCGAAAAAGATAATCTCTTCCAAAAAATCTACATCTTTTTCATTGTTATTTCAAAACTCAATTAATCATTATTCTATCAGAAAAGAACGAATCAAGTTATTCGCACAACAAATGGAGCGAGCTTGTGTACAACATCATCTAAGCCGCCAATTAAATTAGTACGAGATACTCGTGATCATCCATTTGACTTTAAAAAAAACATTTTTTTGGTGAAGAAATTTATGGTTTGGATTTTGTTCAATCTGAAGGAAAATTATCAGATATCACTATTACCAGTAAAGATACTGGGAAAAGAAAAGAAAGAAATATATAATTGATGCTAATGATTAATAGTAAATGATAAGATGATTATAATTAAACTACGAGCTATTATTATTATTATTATTATTATTATTAGTGATTTTGTTGAAAATACAAAAACTGAAATTCACATTTATATAAAGCTCATTTATTTATTTTGAAAATAAAATAAAATTCTTATATATAACATTGTACATTGTTAAAAAATTAAGTCTTGGTAATTGATCCAATACATTTTTACCAAATATATTATTCTGGTCATAGAATCCTTAGCAGCCGATTTCCTCAGAGACATTATTACAACTGACTATGTGCAAAAACTGTAAATAAATATATTTAAAATTCTTATAAATGAATTAAATAATTGTATGATGATGAATGTGTTGTTAAATGGTAGTAATAATCCTTATAATATAATAATATATTTGTTTGTTTATAATATTTTAAATCAAGCCTGCTTTTTCCATTTCCTACCAAAAAAAATTACACACACACACACATATATATATTAGTGATATTATAATAATAATAATATTACTATTATATATAAAAAAAATTTTTTTGACCACTAACTTCTCTTAAATGAACTCCAAGTTTAGCAGGACTTTTTGAAATAATAACACCAGCACTTTCCAATGCTTTAATTTTATCAGTTGCAGAGCCTTTACCACCAGCAATTATAGCTCCTGCATGACCCATACGACGTCCTGGCGGTGCAGTTAAACCAGCAATGAAAGAAACTACAGGTTTTGGTTGAGATTGAGACAAATTATGTTGTTTTAAAAATTCTGCTGCTTCTTCTTCAGCAGTACCGCCAATTTCTCCAATCAATATAATACCTATTACAAATAACAATAATGATGATGATATCATTTAATTTGAATTTTCATTCGAGGGGGTTTTTTTTTTAAAAAAAAGAAATAAAACCTTTTGTTTCTTCGTCTTCTAAAAACAATTTTAAACAATCTACAAAATTTGTTCCATTAAATGGATCACCACCAATTCCAATACATAAAGTTTGTCCAAGATTCGCCTGAGTGGTTTGATTAACTGCTTCATATGTTAACGTACCGGATCTTGAAACAATTCCGACAACTCCTTTTTTGTGGATATGTCCGGGCATAATACCAATTTTACAAGCATCTGGCACTATGATTCCAGGACAATTAGGACCAATAAGACGTGTTTTATTTTGGTTTTTTAAAGCTTTAACAACCTATAAAAAAATTTTTTTAAAAATTAAATTTTAAATAAGAAAAAAAAAAAAAATCCAATTATACTTTTACGGTTATTACGTACTCGAACCATATCTTGCTGTGGAATTCCTTCCGTAATTGCTACCACCAAAGGAACTTCTGCCTTGATGGCATCTATAATAGCATTTCCAGCTGAAGGTGGGGGTACATAAATCACAGAAGCATCTGGTTTAACTTCACTAACTGCCTATCAAAAATATATAAATACACATAAACACATTTATTCAACATGATTATATGATTATATAAAGAATCAAATATATATATATTTTTTTTTGAAAATTTTTTTTTAACCTCGGCTATGGTATTAAATACAGGTCTTCCCAAATGTGTTTGACCACCTTTTTTAGGTGCTACTCCGCCAACTACATTAGTTCCATAATCAATTGCTTGTTGTGAATGAAACGTTCCCTATCAAATCAATTGTTAAGATGTATAATAATATATTAAAGAAAATCAACTGTTAGTCAACTAATGCAAGTAATTACTTGTTTTCCAGTAAAACCTTGACAAACAACTCTAGTGTTTTTTGTAAGTTTCATGTTTTTAATAGTATCATCATATGGTGAAGTTCTAATAGTGCTAATAGAAAAACTTTTTCGTAATTCCAAAAAGAATTTAGGCTTTATTGAACGTATTGATGACTTTAAACTCATCATTTTTAACAATTTTTAATATTCAAAAAAAAAAAAAAAAGCTATATAGAAAAATCTTATCAAATTTTACGTTATACGAAATAGGCAATAAATAAATTAAAAAGGAAAATCTGTTGCCGATTATGTAGGAATAATAATGAGGTAACCGGAAATTTTTTGAGGCCTTCTAATTATAATTGTAGGCCAAAACTTCAAGGGCCAAATGAACCATTTAGAGGCTTAGTAATTAAAAGAAAGAAAGAGCGGTTTAAATGGTTAATTTGTTGGGATTGAAAACCTCATATCTAGAAATTGCTGAAATGATAGATAGATGTTATTATATATGGATTTTATTTTTTGTGTAAAATAATGTTTTTGCATTTACAGTATATAATTTATGATTTTATTTATTATGTTATTAAAATGATTAATCCTTATTTAATTTATTAATTTATAGATTTTTCAAGGAATCGGTAACTTCAATGTGTTGTCTATACAAAAAAAAAAAAAACATTATAACATTTAATTAAAAAAAACTCACAACAAACAAAAAATACTATGATTGTTGTTGGAACGAACCTTTATTTTGCACAGCGTAAATAAATGACGCGATCATATCAACCTCTTTAACAGTTTGTGTTGCATAATGTCGAGTTACAGCTGCCACCAATTCTTCTTTTGTTGCGTAATCTCTAACCTTTAATTTATGAATTCTTTTATATCTACGTAATACTGAAATATCAAATGTGTTGAAATCTAACTGTATTAATGTAATGTAATGGTAAATGAAGATGGAATCTTATCAAGCACCTATTACATTGTCTCTCTTTTATTTCATAATCAAATACTTACAACTGGTACTTCTTTCCCAGGCTCTTTTCCTTTTGTTAGACGTTTAGGAAGAGCATCTGTTGAATTTGTTATATTACCATTTTTTGAAGCTGAATTATTATTATTACTGCTACTACTACTTACACCGCCTCCGCCATTATTACCATTCCCTCCTGCACCAGTTGTATTATTACTATGATTTGATGTAGATGTGTTGTTGTTGGTGGTGGTTGTTGTGATGGTGTTATTATTAGTCTTGGTTTTTGACGTTGCCATTTTTTTTTTTTTTTTGGAGTGTAATTTTTTTTTTATTCAATATGCCAATTTTTGTCGTAGTACAAATCAAAAAATACATATATATTTGGGTTGGTGTTACATAGATAAATTTCGTAATTGATTGGTTGCATTTGTGGTTGATAATATACAATTAACCTCGCTTGGTTTGCTACATTATTACTACTACTATGACGTGCGAAACTTATAACCACAATTCTGCCCTACACCACCAAATTTCTCCTTTGGTATTCGCTCAAAAATGATGACTTTTAACAAAAAATCTTTGAAGTCATGTGATTTTTGAAATAAATTTATAAGTATTTATTATCAACTTAATTATCAGGAATCTAATACCAATGTAAAAAATTTCTTAACGGTTTAAAAATACGATCACAGTAAAATGTTTTTTGATGCGATAAACTTTACAACCACTTTAAAAATAATCATAGAATAGGTTGCACAAAGCATGTTTGCTCTTGAAATTTCACCAGCATATGATTGCCACTTCCAAGTCCAGATACACTCTTATCACTTACCTTTTATAATTGAACAGCATAGCGGAGACTGTCTGTGTAATTGACGTGACAGTATAATGTTCCATATCGTAGTCCAAAAAAGGGAGCAAAGGTGGTATAACAGTAAGAGTTTAATTATAAAAAGTATGGATCGTTAAATAAATTAAGAGAAACATGTTCCGTGCAACCTATTGTATCGTTATACAATTTAGTTAATAATATTACACGTAAATCTTTTGCTTTATATTAATTATTAAGGATAAACAAAAAACAACCTATTCCTAAAAGAAAAAGACAAATATAAAGATCAACCAAAGATTTAGAAGGTAAGTATTTATTAAAAAAGGATGCATAAAACTAATAATAAAGTTGAAAATGAAACAGAGCAGAAAGAAAAGTCGAAAGAGAAAGAAAGAATTGGGTAAATTAAAAATGGAACAATGGGAATGATGTTTGGGATAATACAGGGAATCCTGCTAACAATCAAAATTTCGGACTGTTCAACGTTTTTTGATAAGTATGGTACGCTGAGTAAAATATATTCTTTATATGATCCAAACGCTTTAATTACTTAACTTGGAAGGATGTCTTTCATTATCAGGTAGGTCCTATGTAATCACTGGCAGAAATAAACAAACTTATTTTTTGCAACTTTATATTATAATCATGTGATACAATCAGTTATCGTTAATAATAAGGAATATATTTGAATTAAATTTTTATTTCTGCCAGTGATTACATAGGACCTACCTGATAACAAGAACGTGTTTTACACATTACGTACCTTATATGCGGAATCAAAACGTATCTTTTCAATATTAGTATTAGTATTAGTATTAGTATTAATAATAATAATATTATTATTATTATTAGTATTTTTCATTTTTAAATACACATTCCGTGTTTTCTGCGGCATTACACCATTGAATAGATTAATATTTCATCAGGAACTGGTGTTATTATATTATCTAAACACCTATCAATTTCATCCAAATGTTTGAGTTATTGCATTTTCATATTCTAAGCATTGCATTAAAAAGTAATCCTTGCTTGATGAATTAGGTTCATCATTAAGATTTTGAGCATCTTGAACTTCTGATGGTTTCATTTAAAAAATACTTTCAAGAAATACTCCTTTTTTTTACTTCTTCCTCATAAATTATTTATTTTTAGTATGAGTTTGAGAACTAAAGATGATGGATTTGGTGATGACGTTTTTAGACTTAGAGTAAGACTACAAATATAACAATCATGATTGTCATAATCTTTTAATTCTATGATTTTCCTGTTTAATAATATTCTCAAACCAAATAGTTAATTATTTTTAATTATGACAAAATAATTTTTTGCCGCAAAAACATTTCATCAAGTATCATTTAATCATGACATCATCAATGACTCATTTTTGGCATTATCATTCTATTTTATTTTATTTTATTGGATAAAATCATGTAAAAGGTCATGTTATTTGTAATACTTCAAGAAGTATAAATATACTTGAAATCTCTCCTTCCGTGAAAAAATTAATCAATAAAAACAAATAATTGATCTTTCAATAATAATTAATAAATCTGGCATGATTTATTGATTCATAACCCTTTCTGATGATTAATGGTTTGACAACATTTAATTATTAGTTAGGAACTCCTTTTAATAGCTTTACTATATTGCTTGTAGGGACGCCTCGAGTAGTGTAGTTGTATATGGTGATTTTAGTTTAGTTTGAACATTATTGGTTGTGTGATGGCTCTGCGATAGAGCAAAGTTTCTATTCATAATACAAATTTTTGTTCGCATTATTCAAATCATTCGTTTATTCAAATCATCATCATTCGTTTATTATTCGAATTATCATCATTCGTTTATTATTCGAATCGTTATCATTCGTTTATTATTCGACTTGTTATCATTCGTTTATTCAAATTGTTACCATTGTTTATTACTCGAATTATCATCATTCGTTTACTATGCGAATTATTCATTTTGTTTGAATTATTACTTGAATTATTCGTTTATTTGTTTATTCGAACTATTCGAATTATTCGAATTACTTGTTTTAATCGAATTATTCTTTTATTTCGAACTACTTGTTTATTCATTTATTCGAACTATTCATTTATTTCAAACTATTCGTTTATTTATTTATTCGAACTACTCGAATTATTTCGTTTATTCATTTTGTTTGAAATATTCGAATTATTTGTTTTACTCGAATTATCCATTTATTTGTACTATTCAAATTATTTTTGTTTATTCCAACCATTCATTTATTCGTTTTATTCGAGCTATTCATTTATTCGTTTTATTCAAATTATTCGTTTATTCGTTTATTTGAATTTATTCATTTGTTTGAATTATCAAATTATCAAATTATTTGTTATTCATTTAATTCGAATAATAATAATAATAAACTTTCAATGTAATTCGAATACTCAAATTCATAACGAGTAAAACAAATAATTCGAATAAAGCTATCAAATAGAAACTTAACCAAGCAGTATAGTTGTATATAGCGATTTAATTTTAGTTTGCCAGATATGATGACTCCAATAACTCAGACCGCACGCTTGCAATATTTATATGCCGAAATAATTACATTACAGTTTTAGGGTCCTTTATATTAATATGTAGGGTGTCATGCCGGATTTATTTCTGTTGTTAATTTATTAATATTTTATGTGATAAATTTTTTTTGACTTATATAAATATAAAAAACCACAAATAATTTTTAAAGATGGAAAACACTTTGGATGAAAATAAACATCACGACAATACTTCTGACAAAAATGATGATGATGAATATATTAGAAAAGAAAAATATGGGGAATGTCCAACCTGCAATAGATATAATACTACTTGGGCATGGTGTCAATCATGGGATCCAAAGCTATTAACTGAAGGATGGACTAGTGGCAATGAAACATTAGATGAGTTAATTAAAAGTACACAACTTAAAGCAACTGGGTATGGTAATTATGGTTATCCTCAATGGATTCCTTATAATGACTTGACAAATATTGAAAAGATAGGTGAAGGTGGGTTTGCAACTATATACAAAGCTACTTGGTTAAATGGTGAGAAAGGTGCTAATGGAAATAAAAGAACTAGTAAAGATAGGACTGTGGCATTAAAAAAACTACATAATTCACAGAATATTTCTAATGAATTTCTTAATGAGGTAAATTTTTTTTTATTTATTTATTTTCAGATTTTTTAAAAATTATTGTTGTAATTAAATATTTTTTTGTTGTTTTAGTTCAAAAATTATATGAAATTTCATGATAGTGATGATATAATTCATATTTATGGATTAACACAAGATCCAATTACAAAAGAATATATATTTGTAATGGCATATATGGAAGGTGGAAGTCTTCAAAATTATTTAACTAAAAAAGATTTTAAAAATTTAAAATGGGAACAGAAAATTGAAATTCTTTATTATATTATTGAAGGTTTAAAAGATATTCATGAAAAAGAAATTATTCATCATGATCTTCATAGTGGTAATATTCTTCGAAACTATTGGTTTTCATATATTGCAGATTTAGGCCAGCTAGTCAAACATTATCATCAAACAAAAATGGTATATGTGAAGTACTACCATATATTGCACCAGAAGTTTTAAAAGAGAAACCATATACAATGGCATCAGATGTATATAGTTTTGGAGTTCTGATGTCTGTAGTATCAACTGGTCAACAGCCTTTTAATAATTTGGCACATGATATAGATCTTGCAATGAAAATATGTGGAGGTGAAAGACCAGAATTCTCAAACAATACACCAAAATTCTATATTGAATTAGCATTCAAATGTATGGATGCTAATCCAGATAAATGTCCAACTGCTGAAGAAATTTATGAGATTATTAATATTTGGTATCTTGAACAAGATAAATCAATTATAAAAGAGTTTGATAAAATGGATGAAATAAAATTTGATCCTTCAACAATTACTGCATTAATTCATCCAAATTATACATAGGATGGTAATTATTTTGCCAAAAACGTAATACGTAATTACGAAATTAATTACGGGTGACGAAATCAATTACGAATGACGAAATCAATTACGAATGACGAAATTAAATGACACCTATTATTTATCTCGTTATATTAGTATAATGACATAATTTGTCAACTTTTTTTAGAATTATAGAATTTATTCTGTTATAACGACATGTCAGTATAATGGGAGAACCAATCAAAATCATTCTCGTTTCTGAAAAAAACATAAGGAAATAAAACTTACTCCGGGATCAAGATTGACCGGCACCATGGAAAATTCTGATAACACTTCTGTATAATGTTGGTCAATTTTGACCCGGCGTAAGTTTTAAATTTTTAATTCGAATTAAAGGTCAACTGTATTATGAATAACTCGAATAAGAATTTGTATTATGATATCTCCAATAATTAATTCGTTGTTATTCATAATTAATTTCGTCACCCGTAATTAGTTTCGTCACCGTAATTAATTACGTAATTACGTTTTTAAAGAGCGAAAGTGATAATTAATTACGTTAATTACGAATTACGTATTTACGGTAATTAGCTAATTACCATATCATGTATATCTCTGACTTAAAGATGAAGATTTTGCCAAAGTTGCTGACGAATATAAAAACAATCCTATTTGATTATAAATAGCCCATATAACTTTTTAACTGCTATGATCTATGTTGTTAAAAGGATTAAAAGGAAAAAAAAATCAATATTGTAACAAGGTTATTTTTCTTCCAAATGTTTCTGCTTTTTATTGGATAATAATACACTTTCATTTTGCTTTCTTTTCTTAACATTTATTATTTTTCTTTCTTCTTGATAAATTTCATAAGTAATCTTTTCTTTCCTTAGATAAGCTTCAAGTGTTTGAGTATCATTAATTTTGAAAATATAAGGAGCAATTTTTTCACCTTGTTCCTTTTTTAAAATACTTCTGATTGTACTATAATTCTTGGGTTCCATAGTAGACCTAATGTAAATTAACTTCATATTGTTATTTTTATGAGTATAAGGACATTCAGTATGGTATTGTATAAATGTTGTATACCAATGCTTAAATCTAACATGCTTCCCTTCACACCTGCCAAAAAAGGATTTAGAATAAAATTTTGTATGACTTGGGATGGAAAAATATGGGATATACCATACGTTCTGCAAGAGTTATACCATACTGAATCTCTCCCTACCATATTTTTATATAGGAATAGTTCTACATATCACTTAAGATAACAAATGGGATATTATAAAACTATTAATTATGATCACATTACTAATGACTAAATTTTGAACCCTGAAATCCTTAGTAATACAAACCTGGTTTTGTTGCAGCATGCCCCATGTACAACATTTTGTGTAGTATCATTTAAATATTAATATTTACATCTGGAGATGTGATGCATAATTGATATTATTTATTATTTGTCTAATTATTATTTATTATTTACTTATGTCCACAAATCTTCCAGATAGATTGATAAGAGTTTGTTATAACTATATTATTTATATTTTATCAATTTTATTATATAAAGGACATCATTTTAAGTTAATAAAGATAACTTGTATTTTTACAATAATTAAAGTACCTGTTTGAAAAAGAAATGTTATAATATTGTTTTATTGTTCATTAAGAAAAGTAATTCTTACATTTACCATCCAATTGATGTTTGCCATCAACAACAATAATAGTAAATGACCATCAGATGTCAATCATCATAATATAATATAGCATGAAATAATAAATATCTTATGTTATAATAAACAAATAATATTAATAAAATTACATAAAATTCAATCTTACAGATTTTTCTTCACTAATAACACTTATAAAATGATATTATTTATAATTTAAAAATCCTAAATCTTGATATTTTTCTAAAATTATTATTTCATCATTGTCTAGCAAATTGTGTTCATATAATTTTACTGCTAAAGGCTTGGGTCCTCTCCAATTCTTCATCAGAATATCCAAAGAATGACTACTAAGATTATAGCAATTATGGCTAAAAGTTATTGACTTTAAGTTTTTTGGTAATGTTTCAATTAATACTGTTAATATTTTATCATAATTAATTTTAATAA
>CAJVPN010000760.1:0-17500 GCA_910592215.1 Entrophospora candida
CTAATACCAAAATCAATTCGTTGATCCCCTATTCATTCTGATCCACGCAAAACAAAAATAATTGTTATCACCAATTAAAATACGCTCTCCCAAATTTAATCGGTGACAATAATTTTATTTAATGTGTGATTTGTATATTCCTGATTCTCTACTAAATAAAATAAAATAAAATAAAATAAAAATTAGTTCCCTTCACAGGAAACTACATGTTATTTCTTTTCAATTCACCTATCTAACAATAATAAAATAATTATATATGAAAATATTCAAAGCAATTACCTTTTGAAATGCTGTTTATTTGATGTAATTAACTAATTAACATCCATGTGCACATCATTATATAAAGATAATTAATAATATGAATGGTTATATATCTGATCCCCACTTAATCCAAAGTTGTTATCAATTGAAAAAAAAATTATGCCATAGTATGTATATATATATATACAAATCAACATCTTTGCATTTGTTGCCTCTTTTTCCTAATCTACATTTATCATCACAAGAATAAAGCATTTCAACATATTTATAACAATCATATCTATATATATCCATGTCAAAATAAATGATCTCACAAGTATAGAATCTAATCCTTATGAAATGAATATATCTTACATCTGCATCACATCTTGAATGGTTTCTTGTTGTGTGATATGTACCATAAATAAATATAATTATTATATGTAAAAGTGAATAAAATTAAATCTATACCTTTACCTTAATTAATAAAAATATTTCTTTCTCTACACATAATATCAATACAACTAACAATATTATTTGCTTGAATAAATTAATGTTATTAACTAACGAAGCAACAAACCAAAAAAACTGTAATTCATTCACTTAATTTTATCCTAATGATGAATATTATCATTAAATGGTAATATTTGAAATCAATTATATTTTTTGAAGGATAATTCAATCTTTTTTCCTAATATAAAAGAAATTAAATTAATTAATTATTATTAAAATAATGAATTGATTTACACATTCCATATATATATAAATAACCTGTTTCTTCTAATATTATATAATCACACAATTGAGATGAAATAACTTGGATTGATACTTGCTTGATTCCTAAATTATGCAAAAAGAAAACATTATTGATCAAATTTTTATTATTCATCAACATTTTTAAAAAAATGTTATTGATGATATCAAATATCATTTACATTATTGTCATCATCCTCCTTTTTTGTAATCAGCATATTAATATTGATATTATTACAATGATCCTGAAAATAAGATCCAATTGTTGGAAGGAGGTTGATGAGCATTGCAATAACGTTTAATCTTCAAGTTGTATTTCAGTATAGCACTCAACACATATAATTCATTAAATATCATGAATGTATGTATATTCCTGACTGATTCTCCACTCAGATAATAATAATAATAAAGCTAAATTACAACAAGTATTTACTTATTTAAAAAGCAATAATAAAACCTCTTTATCCCAGTCTTCTGAACTTAACCAAACAATTGCTGAAACAAAGAAAGAACAATTACTATCAACCAACCCAATCAATTACTTACCTTACATTTTGGGAGGAGCAATAATAGATAGTATTGATGATAGGAACTTTTGCCTATCTGTTAGGAAAAAAGAAAAAAAATTAAGGAATTAATTAACCTAAATTAAGTAGTAAATTATTTTTCTTCTAATTTTCTTTTCTTTCTAGATTATTTACATGCCCAACTACTTTGCTTCCTGAGGCTTGCCTCCAAGTTTGATCACTTTTAGTTTCACATGGACTCAACTTGTATTCTTGAATAAACATAGCAAATAGGCAAGGTAAAGTGTTAACAGGCAGTATTGGTGTTTTATTCACTAAATATTAAAAAAAAATTTCTTTTTAAAAAAACCCTCTTCTGACATGTAAAATTCCTTGATTTTTAGTAAAACATACTTTGAACAGCTTAAAAGATTATAACAGATTGATTATAACAGATTATTAACAGATTATGAAAGTGCAAGTTGAATAGTATATATTTCGATTATTATTAATAGGGATTTTTAAATAGATTTTTATTTATCAATATGTAGTGGAAGTATCATGTTAATTCATTTGCTACATATATGAATTGATCGACGAACTATTTCCACATTTGGTAAAATCCCTGACTGAAATATGGCAAATTAAGTTGTTTTTAGATTGATTTAAATGTGTGACAAAAAAATTTTTGAAATCAATCAATGTGAAATAACATTCAACTGTTATCTACTTTAACATCTCTCGTAATTGGAGTTCCTATTTTGATGAAGCACAACTCAAAGATCATCATTTTCTGGATTTTTACAAGTACCATTCACAACAAGCTGATTTTACCTTTTCATTTTGAAAAGAGTCTGATAAGCTGAAAAAAGATCTTGAAAATCTGATAATAAATGGTACAAATAAACAGAAGAAAGGTGCCAACCAGTTGAATGAAAATTTTAAGGTAAAATTTTAATCTTTGTTTTCTGCATGCATGGCTAGTTAGCAGAGGGAGGTTTCCACAACTATGGTGGGCACCTGCTTGCTGCCCACCTTATGGTCTGCTTGCCTGTTGTGGAAAAAAAAAATCCCACACAACTACAGTGAACACCTGCTTGCTGTTCACTTTATGGTCTGCTTGCTCGTTGTGTCTGCTTCTAGCAATGCCTCTAATAATGCTTTATCACATGATATGTTAACTCCATGTAAACTGTAGGGACACTGGGAACGTTTTAAAGATGTCAATATATTTTGGGAAAAAATTGAGATGCACAAAGAATTGCACCTTCTTGAGGTTTTCACTTAACCAATTTTTCTGATCTATCTAATAAAACTCAAGCTCTTTATTGACTGTGTATTTTATAACTGTAGGAAAATGCATCTAGATCTATAATAAACAATACAACAAAAGTTCTTGGAACTGCTATCAAAAACATCCATTATACTATCGAGAACATCAATGATGCATTGGTATGAAAAATTAGGAAATTAGTGAAAGATAACTGAAATGGCAGTTATTTACCTTATTGTGTATTATTTGTAGATGAACCCAAGAAAACGGACTCCATTAACACATGACATAATGACCAAATTTACTCCAGAAAGCATCAAAAAAGTTAGCATATAAACTACAATTATGTTAAACTCACAAAAATTTTCTCATTTTTCCTATCTTACACAGGTCAAACAACACAGACTAATGGGTGACTTGAAGCATCAAATGAATTATCATCAAAGTCCCTCAAAATACTTTCGGCAGGGTCATTTGTTGAATTGAGGCAAAGAAGTGGATATTATTTGGATTAGTGATGTTAGCTGTTTAAAAATCCTTAGCCGGCTAAGCTGTTTACTACCTAAATTGGTAATTTGATTTCTATAACAAGAAAGTAATGCAGAAATCTATTACCAAATTTAGAAATTATGCATGCAGATTATTAGCTGGCTAACATCACTAATTTGGATAAGACTCACTTCATTTCTAAAATAGAAAATCTTAATGCCCATTCCATACTTTCTCTGCATCCCCATCACTTTGGTAAAACATTATTTCTTTCCACTCTGTGTTCTTATTACGATATAAAGAACCAAGGAGATCAATTCAAACAATTATTTGGTGATCTGTTCATCAGTAAAAATCCAACACCATTAGCAACGTCATTTCTAGTTCTGGAGCTCAATTTTTCTGGAATTCGCACTGGCACAACATATGACATCTTTGAAGATAGTTTTCACAAATGTTTGAATCTATTTATGTCAAGATTTATGTATTGATATTAAAGACTAGTGCTGTAAATTATGGTGATGGTAGTAATTTTATTTACGGCATATAAAAAGTGGTCACAATTACCTTTGCAACCACTTTTGCAACCATACTTTTTCCTTTTTTGGATTACAGCACTAGTCTTTAATTGATATCAACAGGAGTTGGGTCACCATTTTCAAATCGTTGATGAAAATTCAGATGCTTTGACAAACTTATTAAGGTTGCTGAATGCAACAGAATTATGTGGTTACAAGGTATTTTTCCCTTTGTTCAGTCATATATTTGTTCAAAAAGTATTAAATGATTATCCTTATACATCTTTAGCTATATATTTGCATTGATGAATATGATGCTAGCATTAATGAAATTCTTAGAGACGAAACTGTCATTCAAGAACTCTCCAATAATCACAAAAAGGAAAGCAAAACCAAATCAATTGAGAGTTCATTCAAGCAATTCTACAGTTGTTTGAAGACTGTTTAATTCTTTCTTACTCTCATATCATAATTGATAAGGTTCTTTACCATAGCAACGAAGATATTTGCTAATTTATTACTTCAACTTTTTTTTAATATCTCTGGGAGTATTTTTTCTGCTTCTTGTTTTAAGACTTCTTCACTGTCATCTCTAATTTCATTAAGTATGTCTTCGTTCTAAACCGGTGTAACCAGTGTTGTTATGTCCGAATTTACATCAGGATTCAATATTTCAACAGATTTAGCGTTAAACGAAGAATTTTGGGACTTACATGGATTCAAGCAGTCAGAAGTTGAACTTCTTTTGGAAATAATCTGCCATCTGATATTAAAAAAGGGATAGTAAAATGGTTAAAAGAGGAAAATGACGGATATTTTTTTAACCCTAATCAAGCTGAGGGTATATTTAACACTGTTCGTATTCTGTACTGTATTCAAATGTTGATTGGGCAAATAAAATTTATAAGCTACGGTGAAGATTCTTCAAGCATTATCAAAAAATTTCCTCGTTTCCCCCCTGATCCGAACACATTGCCTTCCCAAACAATATTGGAATTAATTGTCAACAATCCCCTTGGAAAATCTATCCTTACCGAAGCACTCAATCGAAATCCTCTCGAATCAAGAAACGGTATAGAACAACGATTTCGTCTCACTAGCATTTGCGAGCTGGCAACCGACCGCAACCCGTTATTATCGTTCATGTTTTATACTGGTGCCCTCACATATCAACCGAATTCACTACAACACATATTTCGAATCCCAAATCGTGTTTCCGAGAGAGGAGGCACTAAAAATCTACGACTGGAAAGAAGAGGATTTAATACCTGTACGAAGTTGCTTACAGATTTTGGAGGCAGAATGTGACATCGAACCGCCCTGCCGATTTGTAGAGAAAACTCTACTTAAGCCATTGAAGGACAATAGTGTTAAACATTCAAATGAGGAGGCCTTGAAGCAATCGTTTATGGACACTTTAATTCTCACTCTTCACGCAGATATTGAACCAGAATTTCCGGTAAATTCTCAGAGCTCTAATTTAGGTAATAAGGCATCGATTTAGTGAAAACAAGTACTGGAGGAAGGATAGCAATCGAATTCGATAATATTAGGATGGAATACATTAACCTAAACGGAGCTCAAAGTACATGGCAGGAAGCAACTCAAGTATCACGATCATTGATGACGAAAACAGAGGATGAAATTTTAAGCCTTAAAATTAGTGGATCCATTCTGGCCAAATCAAAATTCAGTTCGTCAAGCTTTAGAATGGAAGATTAAAAAGAAAAGCAATGGGTATTTGGAGCCGTTAAAAAAAACAACATGATGCAGAGTTGATGAGTATGTTTATTGTTTTGAGGGTAGGTTTACATCGCCTGATTAGCAGGAGAGTGTATTGCGTTAATGAATAGCCTGTAGGATTAATCATTGAAATAAAAATTTTTCTCAATAAGGGCTTTGGTTTTTATGTATCTGGTATGATGTGAAATGTGCATGAGAAAAATAAAGGTGTATATTTAGATACGTTGTATCCTCGATCACGGTCAAATAAAATTAGATTTCTGTTTATTGTACATATAAATTTCATAATAAAGAAAGCCCTGGTGGCTAATTTCACATACATGTCATGTTTAATCGTGTTTACTTTTGCATGTGTATTTCGTGAATTTATTTTACTGTATTGACATTGATGTCTGTTAACTCGCATATGATTGAGAATTTTTAAAAATTGGAGCAGACATATAATATTTTATTTTGAATATATCTGAAAACAATTGCAGGTTCACAAACTACAATTGCTTTATCAAGAGAATTAAATTCTAAACTTACAGTTGAGATTACTGAACTTAGAAAAAAGTATGCTAAGGTTGAGGCTAAGAATATAAAGTTAAAGCAAATTATAGAAGAGAATACTGAATTTAAGACTAGATTCAAAGAACAAGATAGGAAACATAAAACAGATATTGCAAACCTTATAAATGAGAATACCGAACTCAAATCTAGGGTTTCGAAATTGGAACAAAAGTTATCACAAAATGAAGAAGAAAAAGGCGATCTTATTTCTTACAAAACTAATTCTGAGGATACTCCCGAACAGATAGAAAATATATCCGACAATATTTATAGTTCTGATAATATTCAATATTCTGACGTACGGTGTCTAAATATTGATTGAAAATGAGAAAGTAGTTTAACAAATATTCTATATAAATTGAAATTCATTCCAACTATCAAAGAAAATTTCTTTTTAAAGATTTTTGCTTTTTATTATTTTCTTAGATAGGCTTCAATTGTCTAAGTATTATTTATTTTGAAAATATATGGTGTAATTTTTTCACCTTGTTCTTTCTTTAAAATACTTCTAATGATGTTATAATTCTTGAGTTCCATGGTATATATACCTGATGTAAATGAGTTTCATATTAACTATTTTTATTAGGTATAGTTCTAAAATAACAAATGAGATATTATAAATCGTTAATTACGATCACATTACAAATGACTAAATTTTGATCCCTGAAATTCTTGGTAATACCAATGTTCACCTTGTCTGGTTTTGTTGCAGCATGCCCCATATAATTCTATTCATGGTAAGGCAAATAAGCATAAAAGATACAAGCTCTGTTGACTCGTCATAGATTAGCAAAATGGTTTCATGTGGTTTTACTCCCCGGGTTTAAAGTACAAATCATGATTAAAAACGACAGCGGTTTAAAAAAATTGAATATGATATGGTCACATTACCAATTTAAACAGCATTTACCTGTGAATATCCTTAGTGCAAGGTAGTCACCTGCACTGTGGATGTTGTGGGTTATCAACTTGGGTGGTCAATGGACTTTAAATGTACATCATCTTTTAAAACAGAGATGTAGACGGAGCTCGTATATTAATTATACTTCCAAAGTATATTGCTATTCTATTTATTTGGTAAATGGAAAAATAAAAAGTACAATGTCGGATTGAAAATAACCTTTATCCTACAAGTTATATGTGCTCAATAAACATGAAGTAGAGGTGCGGCGAGCCATGTTAAAAAGCTACTGATATATCACATTTCGAAAGAAATGCTTAATGCTAATTTTTTTAATTTTATGTACACGAGCCTTTTGATCCAAACATGTAACGAAGATACTCTATATATGAAAAATTTTCCTCGACACATATATATACCCACGTAATATAAAAAATCAGTCCACCATGCAGGATGCGGAAATTCCGATAATAATAATAAATTTCCCAAACGGGGCAATTAATCCCGATCACACATTTCTCACCCTGCTTGCCACCATGCTTATTTAAAATTTAAAATTAAATTAAAATTAGCCAATCAAAAAAGAGGTTCTGCACTCAATGTTACCCAAAAGCCCCACATTTAGTTAATATTATATGATTTGATTCCCAAACGCACGCTACAGCAACGTTTTTTGTATATAATTAAATCGTCACCAATTGAAGACGCACTTACTTATATATAATTCCATTCACCACGTGGAAAACATTGTTTTCACCACATTTACCAATTGAACTTTCAATTCGAAATACCGAAACACATAGAATATAATAATAATGATCATAAAACAAATTCTAGACTATAAACATGAGCACAATATCAACATTCCAATTTGTGGATTCCAATTATCGGAAAAATAGTCACTAATGTTCATATTAATATTAATATATATAATTATGCTACCGAATCACATTTTTTTTGAATTCGCTTTATCGTTCGTTCAATGACTGAAAAAGCCGATTGATTGTTTAAAAAAAGAGGTTAGTAAATTTTATCAAAAATCTAGAATGTAAAGATTGCAAGAAACTAGAATCATCCAGCAGCTATTGTTAGAATACCTAAATTAGCCTAGTAATAGTAATCGGCGATTGATCATAATAGGATTAATAAGTCTTCTTGATATATACATATGTTTATCGACATTCACCAAAGGAATCAAGATGAATCTTGGGTTTAACGGATAGGTTGGGCAATTATCCAAAAATCCATTATATCAAGAAATCCGTTATATCGAAAACTTATTATTTTTAACTAAATCGTTCACGCTAAATTCACTGTGTAGTACTTCAAGTATTCCAAGGAATAATTGGCTAACATTAAAGGATCAATACATGAAGAAATTAGAAAGTGTTAGTTAATTGTATAATCACGAATAATAGTCCTTCATTTAAAGTGATCGGTCGCGTCATAATCTTGTGTTGGGTTAAAGAAAAAAGAAAGAATTAAAAAAGTCAAATTGTAAATTTCAGATTTACTAATAAAGATAGGCTTTGATTTTAATTAGTTCGATAGATAATATTGATGATTTAATGATTTGATTTTTTTCTCTGATATAAATAATCTGTGTGCGCGTGGGACTTTAGTTTTTGATCATTAAAATATTAGTTGTTATATTTGAAGTATTTTTTAATTATTGTTTGTATTTATTAATATTAATATTATTGTTATATATAGTATATAAATAAATAAATAATTCTATAAAAATGTCTCTTTCTCCCAAAACTATTTTTAATTAATATGTAACAATGACTACTTTATTTTCTTTAGTAAATAAATATATCATATTTGTTTCATTATTAATTATATATAAAGAAGTAAAAAAAAAATAGAAATATTGGATATAAATTAAAAAAATTGGCTGATAAGAAAGAGAGGAAAATATATATAACCATAAAATGACCATCTATTTATGACCGACCATATTCAAATCATTCATTCGTACTTGAGTTTGTTTGAAGGAGGATAAAGATAAATAGATAGATGGATAGATTATGAAGCTGTAGAAGATGAATTAGCATTTGTACTTGTAGTGGTAGTGTTGTTATTATTAGATGATGCTGATATCGGAGCTTTCGTAGTGGTAGTACTAGTAGTGCCAGTAGCACTAGTATTTGATGATGATGGTGACGGTGATGATGATGATGATGTAGTAGTGGTGGCTAATGTTAATTGATTGTTATTGATAGGAGTAGTTCCTAGATCACTATTATCATTGTTGCCGTTTGTATTATCGCCACTAAAAGATTCTTCTTCCATTGGTTCTTCTTCTGCAAGCAAATTATCCCACTCTATTAAAAAAGATAAATAATAAGTAAAATTTTGTTCAACAATTATATATAAATATTATCGCCTGGAAAGATTATATAAAAAAAGCAATTTACCCCTGTTATTATTATTATTATTAATAATATTAATATTGTTATTACTGCCACTAGCACTACCACCACTATTATTATTTGAAGGTGATAATTCTTCATCTTTGTTTTTTTCTTCTTGAAGCTTTATTTCAGCTTCTTCTTCTTCAGCCAACACTTGCTCCCAATCCACACTATTGTCTATAGGTGCCTCAAGGTCGGCAAAACTTCGACATAAAGGACACAAGAATCCTGAATGATGAGAAAATAGAATTGGCCGTATACATTTGTAATGAAAAACGTGCGAACATGGCGCAAGAAATAACGCTTGACAAGGTCCAATTCCACTTAAACAAATACAACAATCAGTGGTTGGTTGGTTTTTTATCCCTTCGGAATTACTCATTTGAGTAATTTGTTTAAATTGTTTCAAAGTATTTAAACTAACAAAAAATAAAAAAACCCCAATTAATTGATGTGTTAATAATTGTATTCTTGAAATAAATAACTAAAGTACCTAAATTGATTAATTGGTCTTTGCCATGACCGATTTAATTCTATTCTCATCTTTACGCAACGATAAATTTCTATATATATATAAACATGTAAAGCGTTTAAAACCATTTTATTAAATTACAAAAAAAAAAATAAAAATAAAAATAAATATTTTGCTAATTAATAAATAATACCTTCGGTTCCGCCTTGGTAGTCAACTCCAAGTTGTACAACATCCCCATCTTTTAATAGGAACGGTCTACTTTCTGAATTTGGTGTTGACAATCTTACATGATTAAGAAAAGTTCCTGAAGAGGATTTGGTATCTTTTATGTAAAACTTTTTTTTTTATAAATTATACATGCACTATTAATTATCGAGAAGGCTGAAAATAAAATAATAATTGTTGTTGTTGCTGTAGTTATAATACCTTTCCTTCGCTATGCCAAATTTCAGCGTGACCTCTTGATACCACCTTGCTTTTAAAGGTTACTCTATTTGGAACTTGTGCTTTGTCAGTAAAACGTCCTATTTTAATTGCAACCCCTTCAGGGACTTCTCTTTCGATAATGTCAAAATGCAAAGAACGAGAGCCTTCAATATGTGGAACTATACGAAGTGCGGGAACCTCAGGTTTTTGATCTTGATTCAATGCTTGTAGTTCTGGTGACATCTGTTTGTTTTTTTTTCCTTTTCACAAGGTATTGTTTAAAACTATACAAAATTCCATATTTGTAACCATCAGATGTATTATCTTTTTTTATTATATATTTAAAGCATAAAAAAAAAATATTAAACCAAACAAACCAAAAAAATTTATTTTCAAAATTGCAAGTGATATATATATAAAATAAATAATATTCAAAATTGATTTCTACTTCTAAAGTATTGTTAATTATATATATATATATATATATTTGTTCAATGAAAGACAATTTATTCAATTGTATAACTTGGTTTCTATTTATGTATATGATTACATCATTTTTTTTTACAGCATCCCCAAAACAATTGGATGAAAAAAATCCCTTATATGAATCAGGTGATCGCAAATCCTGCCATCAATTTCGAGGGTTTTTCAAAATATCAAGTGTGGTATAAATATTTTTTGATTTTTAAAGAATTTTAGATTATCATTATTACATTATTATAAGATAAAATAATATCAAAAAAAAAATTTTTTTTTAATAATATCTTTATACGAATATTATTATTATTAGTAATAATATCATCAATAATAATAATAATGGCGCCTCCACCACCACTTCCATCTATTTACAAGAGACAAATTCCACCTCAACATAAACATTGGAAAGAGTTTACTAGGCCTGCAACAACAACAGATTTTAGCAAAGTAAAGGAGGCATATGCTGCCGGTGACTACACTACTGTTATCGAGTTACTTGACTCGAAAATGTTTCATAACATTGGTCAAAGAAGTAAGGGTATTGCTACTACTCCTAACGCCGCCATGTTTCAAAAAGAATACGTTCTATTGGTTCGTGCAATGTGTTCACAACAACTTAGAGATTTTGATCGTGTTTTGTTGGATACGACCGAGATCTTGAAAATTCTTAATAGTAAAAATAAAAATATTAATACTGGTATTAATATTAATAATATTAATAATATTGGTAATAATGCTACTATTAACAATTTTACTACTACCAATACCACCAACACCATTAATAATAGTTTTTTGAAAAAAGATAAGAAAGATCAAAAACTATGCAACATATTGGCACTTTGGCTGAAAAGTTTAGCATTAGAATCTTTGGAGAGATGGGAGCTTGCTAATAGGGACTTGACTACGTTGAAATCAATGATCATTAATACGCTTAGCAATAATCTGAAATTTAACAAGGACAGCTTATTATCGATTCTTTTGCCTTATATGGTACCTTTGGTATTACAATGCAATAATAACGCATGGATCGTTAATTTAAGATGTGTCAACGATAAACTACGCTTCATCATGAATATGTTGACGGTAAAACAAAAGTCCTTGTCAAATGGTGGTGATGGTCAATTGTCGTCGTCAATGATCAATCCTCCTCGTTTGATAGACGACGATGGAAAATCATCATGTGATCTGGCAAAAAAGTTTCATTATCGTTTATTGTTGCGAAGACCACTTCACCCAAATATTCATCTTGACATGTGGTACACCATGGATTTGATGTTTGTTAGTGAAATGGGATTGTTTAAAAGAGAGGACATGTATGGTGCTGAAGGTTACGCTCTTGCATGTAAAATTTTAGAAATTGGTGAGGTTAATATTGATAATAACAAATATTCGGTTGAGGTGAGACCAATGAGTTCGGAATCTTGTGAGTGGAGCGGTTTAACGGCTACTGATTGGGCCGGTGTTCAAAAAAGTGGCAAAGGTGGCTTGGAATTTAAAATTACATGTTCAAAAAAATCAAATGATAATAATAATAATAATAACGGTAACATTCACAAAACTAATGATTATAAACAACAACAACAACAACAACAGCAACAACAACATAAACCTATCAATGGTTATAACAATAATTACCATAATTATAAAGGTAATTATGGTAATGGTAATGTCAACGGTAAAAGGAAAGTTTTAAATCAACCAGAAAAATACTTGTATGTTTATCCAATTATGGAAATGGCGGATAAATCTATTACTATTAATTTGAGCAACGGTGGTCAAGATAACCACAACAACTACAGTAATTTTAACAATTTCAATAATTTAAACGATTTTAATAGCAACAATGCCAACAGCAACAATACCAACGGCAACAATACCAACGGCAACAGTGCAAATACCAACAGTAACTCCAATATTAATTGGAACGATAGTGTAAATATTAATTGGAACGAGAGTGGAAACATTAATTGGAATGATGATAACGGGAATAATAATGGGAATGTGAATGTCAAAAAATTTAATTTAGTTCCTGTAGCATTTGGACCAATTTTTATTTCAGATTGTAAATCTCATCCCTCTACCTGTGCACATCATCAAGCTGATAACAGTGATTTGAATGTTGATTTTAACGATCTTGAAAATAACAATGATGACGACGACTGCGACTATGATGACGACTCATTTAATTATTCATCATCATTATCATCATCATTATCCTCATTATCATCTACTTCTTCTTCACCTTCATTTGAAGAAAAAGAACCAGTAGAAATTAAGTCAAGACAAAAGAGAACAGAATCATCATCAACATCTTCTTCGGCATCATCATCATCATCATCATCTTCTTCTTCTTCTTCTGCTTCTTCTTCTTCAAGAAAAAAAATTCCTTGGAGTAATGACGAATATTTGATTGAAAATTATCGGATATTTGATCTCCCTAATGGAAAAAATTTGTTAATAAAAGAACTATGGGATGTAGGAATTCCTGGAAAAGTTTGGGATTCGGCATTTGTAATGGTTCAGTTGTTTAGAGAAAAGTTAGCAAACAACAAAAGATTGTTTGATAATAAAAAGATTTTAGATTTATCATCAGGAAATGGTTTCGTAGGAACACATTTAGCAGCTTTAATTACTGATCTAAAAGTTTCAAATGATTATAAGAAAAATGATGTTGCTGATAATGGTATTGATTACAGACGCCACGACTATGTCCACCATCATCATAAATATAATAATAGACAGAGAGAATTCATCAATAATTATAACAATAATAGCAACGAAACAAAAATAGTCATGACAGATTTAAAACATGCTCTACCACTTATTAAAAAAAACATTTCCTTGAATAGATATTTATTAGGTTTGACTGATAAGATTTCTATCAATGTTGAATATTTAAAATGGGGTGATCTAAATAAAGCAAAAAAATTAGGTACTCTGGATTATGTGTTGGCTTCTGATGTTGTGTATGAACCTGGTAAAGTAATTTTATTATTATTATTATTATTATTATCATTGTCATCATCATTTAAACCATTATTATTATTATTATTAACGAATTTTTGATATAGAACTATTTGATTCTTTGGTTCAAACTTTAAATACTCTCTGTACTCCAAATCTTACCAAAATTTATTTGGGATATAAAAGACGCGGACTAACTAAAGACGAAGAAAAGGATTTCTTTAATCAATTGCAAAAAAATTTCAATATGAAATTATTGACTAAAGTAGGTGATAATATAGATGGAGAAGTGTGTGATGGCGGAAGTATCGGGGGACAAATAAATGATGTTGGAATAGTGAATCTTTATGAGTTATGGAAATGATCTAGGTACATTGATATATAAAATTATATAATCTATTTTTAATTGGTGAGTTATATGTATAATTTATATTTTTGAATAATAGTAATTATACATAATGTTTATCAGACGTTTGCAAAGAATCTTTTTTTTTCTTTGCTTTTTTTTTAAAAACAAAATATATCATACATTCGAGAGAAATGAATAAATAAAATTTTTCTATTTTATTTGTGTACATATTAATAATTTCCACTTTTATATTTAACACATGTAATAATAATAATAATAGTTAAAACAAATAACATGAAATTTTTTTTTCTATTACTATCATTATCTTAAACCTCTGAATAGACATTCTGTATATTGCTCCATCTCCGTATCATTAGCAAGTCCAATTAGAAATATTAAAGTTATTCTCTTCTAGTTATTATACATACATACCAACCAACCATTACAAATGTCTTGGTAAGTTCAAGTATATTTACCAGATGTATCTGATAATGATGGTCGATGATCAAGAAAATAAAATTATTTTCCCTTCCCGATTGTATAATGTGTTCTCCTTTCCAACCGATGCCAGTGTTTGCTCAGCGCCATTTCGGACTAACGTGTGACAATAATAATTAATTTATCAGTGTATGAAAAGGGTACAGTCTACTCTCTATATAACGACCACTAAGTAAAATTTCTCTATAACGAACTTCCCTTTTGTCCCCGTTTCAATTTTTTATAATTAATTTCTCTCTCTATAACGACCAAAAGCAGAGAAATTACATATAGGGACAGAGGGTTCGTTATAGAGAGAGTGAACTGTATGATGGTAGTAATAGTAATAGTAATAGTAATAGGTATTCTTGTTAGAGTACGTCATTAAAATCGTCGAAGAAAGATTAGCGTTCCTATTTGAATATATACACACAATTTCAGATATTCCTGTTAATTTTAATATTAATGCGTGCTGGTCTAATACTTTCGAATATTTGAAATGTTTGAATATTTGTGGTGATTTCGATCATGAGTATTCGTAATATTCATAATGTTTTTGAGTATTCATAGTACTCGTTATCGTATTCAAAGATTATATATAGACAATATGTAGCAATGCTGTTCAAAAGTGATGATATTATATTGATTCATAAAATAATATTAAAATATCTTTTCCCTTGTAGACTTGCAAAACATCTATATAATTATTTTTCCAACAATAAAATTGCCATTATAATAAATCCAGTTTAGAAAATTTTGTGGTGCTTAAGCTTAAACTTTAAACTAGGAATAATAGTAAGGAAATCAAAATCGTACGCGATTATATAAATAATTGAACTGCATATCATGCACGTGACAAATATATTATTACCTTTTTAGCAATCAATAGACTATTTTACTGTGGTAATTGTTGTTGAACTCAGCCATTAACCATAAACTATTTGTCAAGTGACGTGTTTGACGTTGTTGCTTCTTATTTGATTGTGGTTTGTGCCATAGTATGGTTTGCTTGTTGCGGTTTTGGTTTTTTAGAAGCAGTTCTACTACCAATCGTGATTCTTCTTCAAACATCTTATTTATGCAAGTGTAGAATCAGATACAAGGCTTATACGCTTTCTTTTCTTTCCAGTGGTCGATGATTTTATTTATTCGGCACTTTTTTCTAGTAGTAGGTTTAATAAATTAGATGTTGTATTTCTAACACACGCTATACTAGATCATTTTACCAATTTACCCTAATGACACTTCGATGGGTAGATGTTGAACGAAACTGTTTTCAATACTAAAAAGTAAGTTATTATCAGGTAACTTTGCCTCTTTTTTTTTATCCAGCTCTTAAATAAATATAATCACACGAGTTTTTGTAATATAGTTGGATTGTGTGTTTGAGTTGATATATTAATAACATGGCCACGGTCGATTCTTGGTACATTTTTTCACTTTATGAAAGAACTCATAAGCATCGTTGGCAGATTTTATACTCGAAGCGCCATTTAAATGTCTACTAATGTTTTTAGAAATCTTGTTAATTTGTTTCTTTGACAGATTCACAAAGTAAATAAAAACTAGAGCTTGAATTAATGGTTTTTAACATTTATCGAGTTTCTCTAATAACACTTACTCATATCCCGCTCCTTCTCTACCCGATCTTTGATTTTTTTTTTTTTTATTCTTAAAAAAATAATATGGAACACGAAACGCGAAAAAAATTATTTATTTTTGGAGCACTGTTGTACAAAGAAAATTCAAATTTTTTTTTATTTGGTTTGTTAATCCAACTTCTTTTATTTCATTATAATTGACAGCAGGGGGTTGACAAATGTGTGGTCTATTGGGTCCATTAGTGTAACACTTTAACCATATTTAGTGCAATGGACAGTCAATTTGCCAACCCTGATTGACAGTATTATTAATATTCTCCATTCTTAAATCGAATTTGGTGCTTATTGGTGATTTTATTGACTCAAATATATTTCGTAATTTACTTCGATCGTTTTGCTTTACAAAAAGATAGAATTAAAAATCATTTTTGAAAAACGAACAATATTTGATGATGATGATGATGATGATGATGACCTGTTAAGTATGTACAAAATTTTAATAATTGAATTAATTAAGATTGCTCTAATCACTAGAATGACGACGAGTTGCGATGATCACAACCACTCATTAATAAAATAATAACTAGAATGACTAGTAGTGGTAATAACCACCATTCTTATGATAAACACTTATTCATGAACGACCTCTTCAATGTGATTTTTTTTTTTTGCTGATGTTGTTGCGACATCTTTGTGGAAATAAAATTGTTATTTGATCAATGCGTACACATTAATTATTTATGTATGAAACCTATTGGTTTTTTTTTTTAGAAAAATTTATTTGAGTCCAAGATGACAAAACGTAAGTCTCCTAAAGAATAATTAACCAGAGGTACTATTTTTTATTTGTATTGATATTTTAATTGAAATCAAAACGTGGAGCAGATCTTGCTGGTAATTATAAGATCCTTATCAAGACAACAAATGAATGATTGGTAATTTGCTTTGCGTAATCAATAACAGTTTCACTTATATTAAAGTCAATTTAACTAATTATATTTTTTACAATAATGAGAACATTTGATCAAGAAATTGACTGGACTTTGTCCCGAATGTCTCGCAAATTTTTGGTTTCGTCCACCGCATAATTCATTCTTATAACGGATGTTATGATGGAAATTTGGTTGTCGACAGCTTGGGAATACCAAGAATAAAAAAGGTGTAGTTTTAAGGCATAAAACAGAGCTTAACACTAATGGCAAAAAGGTAAATGTGATTATATATGCAAAACTCTCGATCTTAACAATTAACAATAAATTTTGAATTATTCTTTACAAAAAACCTTTTTTTTTTTAGAAGTAATTAATTAATTTTAAAAACCTTTTGAGGACTTTGATTA
>CAJVPN010000761.1:0-21688 GCA_910592215.1 Entrophospora candida
CTTTCTGAGGAAAGATAGTAACTTGACTGAGGCCAAGTATTATCCTAACTGCGGTTTTAGGATAAGTGGGAATCAACTGTAAGTCAGTAGGCAAAAGTCCTAGCTGTGTGTTGAACGTAAATAACCTATTGTGATAGGTAACTCGGATTGCACGCTCGCAATACTAAGTTAACAAGTTAACAAGTTTCGAATTAATGAGTCACTATTTTTTTTATTTTTTATTTTTTTAGGTTTAATGATGTAGTCTTGCCGTGACATTTTACTTGTTTAAAATTTTACATACGAATTAATAAATAAAAAACCCAATTTTACTAAAAGTAGCAACTTGATGTCATACACAATCTCCATGAAGCCTCTTTTCTTGTAAAAAAGAGAATTAAGATGAAGCACCCCAATTATTGATCATGTAAGATATCTGCCAAGAAACGTTGAAAAACCCACCATTGTTTCTTGAAATTTGTGTTGTTGCTTGTTATCTTTTTATTGATAGCAATAAATATTATTTTTGTTGTTGAACCTTTTATTAAAGAAATAAAAGTTTTTGTTTCATTTTTTTTACAAAACTGACTTCTTCATCAACTCCACTTTCCTCCCCACAACTATTCTTGAGATTGGAAGTTTTTCTTTATCTATGCTTATATGTATATTGTTTTTATGTTATCTAAAAAATTTTTTTTTTGATTTTTTGGCTGCGTCCTGGTGGGAAAAAGATTTTAGGAAGAGTCACTATTTATTGAATTCAGAAAACTTATCTTTTTATACAGAAATACATGTTATTATTACAACTAATTAATAAATAAATAAATAATTATCATAAATTGTTAATATCTTATAACTTTCTGGAAAGCTGCAGTACTCAACTGGTAACTTGTTCATACAAGAAATATTAATATAAATAATAATACCTAACATAATACCAATAAATGATAAATATAAACCTATGCAAAATAAATTAAGAAAATAAAGAAATGTGAACAAGAAAAACCGGTACACACTCTATAAATGGTGTAAAATAATTATTGTTAAACATTATTGATCCCTGAAATTCTTGGTAATACCAATGTTCACTTTGTCTGGTTTTGTTGCAGCATGCCCCAATTAATTTCATATTAACTATTTTTATATAGGGATAGTTCTATATATCACTTAAGATAACAAATGGGATATTATAAAACTGTTAATATGATCACATTACAAATGACTAAATTTTGATCCCTGAAATTCTTGGTAATACTAATGTTCACTTTGTCTGGTTTTGTTGCAAGCATGCCCTCATATATAAATAAATTAATCATGATTTAATTTGATACCCTGATGACGAAATAGGTTACACGTGTTTTTATTCTTTTTCGGTAAATCAACAAAAAACTCTCTCAGAGGTCAACCGAATATCTTATACAAGAACCTCTTTTCAAATAACAGCGCATAGCAAAGCAAAGCAAAGCATTTTTAAAGAAACTAAATATTTTCCGTGCTGCTCAAATTGCTAAAATTGCTAATTGGTAATAAAAAATAATAAAACATAGAAATTAAATATTAATAAAGAACTTGATCTACAAAAATTGGTAATTTAGAATGAGACGGTTGTTTCGATAATCAAACAATGAATATTTGTTTCGCTCATTCATCTTACATGACAATAATGATGATAGAACTACATAAAAATGATCAACATAAAAAGCAAAATTTGATCAATCATTATTTATTTGGTATTTGTTTTTATTTGTACCTTTGTATTTGGAAAATTTTATAATCTAATCAATTTTTTTGATCCATACAAATAATAGTAATGATATGTGTATCAATCATAAATAAATTGATTCTGATAATATATAATCTCATCAAATAAATTAAATTATCGCGTATATATATATAAATATATAAATATATAATATATTGCGTACTTATCCTCTTATTAAATTATTATTTATTTTAACAATAACAATATTTTTGTTAATAAATTATTTAATTATAAAAAACAAATTAAATATTATAAAAAATGTCTAAATTATGGGGTGGTCGTTTCACAGGAGCAACAGATCCTTTGATGGATGCTTTCAATGAATCCATACATTTCGACAAACAAATGCATAAAGCTGACATATTAGGCTCAAAAGCTTATGCTAAAGCCTTAGAAAAACGTGGAATAGTTACATTAGAAGAGCGTGACAGTTTAATAAGAGGACTTGAACAAGTTCTCGAGGAATGGGAATCGGGCAAATTTGAAATAAAATCAGGTGATGAGGATATTCATACTGCTAATGAAAGAAGACTAGGTGAAATTGTGGGAAGTGTTGCAGGTAAATTGCACACTGGGCGTAGTAGAAATGATCAAGTTGCCACAGACTTAAGAATATGGACAAGGGAAGAAGCTAAAAAATTGTTGGGCTATGTTAAACAATTAATCGGTGCTGCCGTTGAAAGAGCCGAAAAAGAAATTGATGTATTAATGCCGGGCTATACTCATTTGCAGGTAATAGATATATATATATATACCTTTAATTTTAAATGATTCATGAAAACTTCCAATAAACGTTATTTATTTATATACAAATAGAGAGCTCAACCAATACGTTGGAGTCATTGGTTATTAAGTTATGCATGGGGTTGGAAATCTGATGCAGAACGTTTGGCACAAATAATTGATCGTTTGAATGTGCTTCCTTTAGGAAGTGGAGCATTAGCTGGCAATCCTTTTAACATTGACAGAGAATTTCTTGCCAAAGAATTAGGATTTAATGGCGTAATTCAAAATAGTTTGTATGGTGTGAGCGATCGTGACTTTGTGGCAGAATTGTTGTTTTGGGCTTCAATGACGATGATACATATCAGTAGATTTTCTGAAGATTTGATAATTTATAGTACCGGCGAATTTGGATTTGTAACATTGGCTGATGCTTATAGGTACCTACATAAATTATATAATCTTTTCCTTTTTCATGATTGAATAAATGTGTTAAATATTATAATAATTAATATTTTTTATTGATTAGTACCGGAAGTAGTCTTATGCCACAGAAAAAAAATCCAGATAGTTTAGAATTGTTACGTGGTAAATCTGGGAGAGTTTTTGGACAGGTAAAAAAAAAAAAAAAAGAAAGATTACAATAATATTTGTTTAATAATACCTAATAATAATGTATTACTTTTAATAAAAAGGTTTCTGGCTTTCTAATGACATACAAAGGTATTCCAAGTACTTATAACAAAGATCTTCAAGAAGACAAAGAGCCATTATTTGATTCAGTTCATACATTGGCAGGATCGTTACAAATTACCACAGGTGTATTGTCAACTCTTAAAGTGAGTGTCAAATGATTAATAATTTGAAATAAATTACTTTCATCCATATATTAACTATATATTTAACTACATATATAAGATTCATCCTGATAAAATGAGACAAAACTTAAGCATTGATATGTTAGCCACTGATTTGGCTGAATATCTTGTTCGCAAAGGAGTGAGTAATCTTTCCTTTTTATCCTAAAATACCTCTATATATTCTTTATTCATCGATTAATGTAAAATTTCTTCTCGTAATTCTTATTGTTTTTACTTACAATTAAAAAGGTACCATTCCGTGAGACACATCACATAGCAGGAGCCGCCGTGCGTTTAGCAGAAGAAAATACTACAACAATGGATAAATTAGAATTAAAAGATTTTAAAAATTTGCATCCTTCATTTGAAAGTGATGTTCAAGAAATTTGGGATTATGAAAAGAGTATTGAAAATAGATCAAGTTTAGGTGGAACTAGTAAAAAAACTGTTTTAGAACAAATCGAAAAATTAAAAATTTGGTTAAAAGATTAATGTTCTTTTTCATCTTATTCTTCCTCAATACATTGTTAATTCTCTCCCTCAATAATATAAATAATTGCATTAATAGATGTCTTTGACTTTTTCATTATTATAATAAAAAAGTGATGATCTTAACCGAAAATAATTAAAAAACAGTATCACGAATTTATTTTTGTAAAAATTTTAATATCGATTCAACCTTTCTTTTTTATCTTGACAATTTATATTAAAAAGATCTAGATTTATTTTCGTTTATTTATTATTTAATTGAACAAAATCAAACGATAAAAAAATAAAATGTCTAGATTTGTTCGTTCTTCAAAATTCAGGTGATTTTTCTTTTGCTTGGACTTTTATAAACATATTATCAAAAAATTTTTTGTCTTACTCTTTCATAAATACTTTTATGATTAATGCTAATTTTTTTTTTATAGGCACGTATTTGGTACAAGTTTAAAACATGACACTTGTTTTGATAATGTCAAAGTATCATCGAGTGCATGGGATACCAATCTTGTGAAAGTTAATTCAGTAAGTAGTTGAAGGAATTTTGCAGTTGTTCATTTTGACTTTAAAATCCTTTCTTTTTGAATCATATAAATTTACAAGATTTTCTATAGAATGAATTCATGTTTTAAAATAATATATTTTTTAAAATCGCGTAATGATAGACATTTGTTGCCATTAATTGGAATGCTGGCGGTGGTGGCGCGTTTGCTGTTATTCCTTTTAAGAATTCTGGTAAGATTATATAATATATATTTATGACTATTTTAATTTTAAAGATTTACAATATTGAAATATCCAAAAAAAAATTTATTTATTGGCTATTTATACTTTTAGGCAAAATTAGTGATGGAATTCCACTTTATCGTTCACATACTGCACCAGTTTTGGATACCGATTTTGCAAATTTTAATGAACATGTAGTTGCCTCAGCTTCTGAAGATTCTAAAATAATGATTTGGAATGTACCAGAAGAACTTGGCGAGCCTGAAAGTCCTGATGTTGAACCTGTTGCTAAATTAACAGGTCATGGAAGGTAAATAATATTGATTTTTAATATAAATTATTGTTGTTGTTGTTGTTGTTGTTGTTGTTGTTGTTGTTTTTGTTTTAATCTATCAATTCATTTTTTTTTGTTTTTGTTAATAAATAAACTTACAGGAAAGTTGGTCATGTTTTATTTCATCCTGTAGCAGATAATGTTTTAGCATCATCGTCTGCAGATTTAACTGTAAAATTATGGGATATTGAAAAGGGCATCGAGAAACAGCAACTAGAAGGATTCCTTGACTTTGTACAATCAATGTCTTGGAATTGGAATGGAAGTTTATTGGCGACAACATCTCGAGACAAAAGAATTCGCATTTTCGATGTAAGATCAAGCAAAGTGGTCCAAGAAGCATCTGGCCATCAAGGCGTTAAAGGCTCTAGAATTGTTTGGCTAGGAAATACTGATAGATTCGTAACAACAGGTTTTTCAAAGATGAGCGATCGGCAAGTGTTTCTATGGAATACGAATGATTTGGAAAAACCGATTAAAAATATGATGTTAGACACATCTTCTGGTATTGTAATGCCATTTTACGATGAAGATACAAAGATATTATTTTTGGCTGGCAAGGTGATTATTAAAAAAAAATTTTTTTCTTCTCTTAATATTACATGATACTAGATTACTCTAACGCATACATACACATTATTAAATTTTAAATGAACGAACGTTACAGGGGTAGGTTAATTTTCAATAAGATGAGTTCTGAAATTAAAGTATTTAATAAGCATGTATCGATCAATTTGTTTTTTTATATGTTTTGCTTATTTATTAGTGATGGTAATATTCGTTACTATGAATTCGAGAACGATGAGCTACATTACTTATCAGAATACAAATCATCTGAACCTCAACGTGGGATGTCATTTTTACCCAAAAGATCTGTTAATATTTCAGAATGTGAAATTGCTAGAGCTTATAAAGTTGCAAATAATTTAATAGAACCAATTTCTTTTGTTGTTCCACGAAAGGTATTTATTATCAAGTATTGATGATTAAAAAAAAATTTTTCTTTTTATTTGTATTAATAATTTTTTTCTTTTTTTCTAAAAATTAATTGATACAGTCTGACGCTTTTCAAGCGGATTTATTTCCACCAACAATTGGTGATGAACCAGCTCTTACAGCGGACGAATTTTTCGAAGGTAAAAATTCAAATCCAAAGATGATTGATTTAGAAAAAGGGTTTCAAGTTAAAGAGAAAAAAGAGTTTGTCTCTTCGGCTCCAAAAGAAGAAGAAAAGGAAGAAAAAGTGCCCAAATCTGAAAAAGAAGTATGTGTGATATAACATTCTTTATTAAAATCTTCCATAACATGAAATTATATACTAATTAAATATATACAATATATATTTAATTATAATAGTATGAAGAGGCATATCATCAATTACGTCAAGAAAATGATGATTTACGAAAACAACTGGCACAACGTGATATTTCAATCCGTGCTTTAACAGCTCAATTGGAACATTTAAAGACTTCCTCTCCATCCTAATTTATTATAATAATGCATTAATGATAATGATTTTAATTTATTTATTTGGTCAAATTAATTTATTAAAATGTTTACTTGAATATAAATTATATTATTGTTAATTTTTTTAAAAAAATGTAAATTTTTAATTATTCATATTCTGTATTTTTTGTAAAACGTGTTATCTATTTAAATTATTATTTATTGTCTGTCTATTAACAGAATAATTTATTGTTGTTGAATGTAATCTTTGTTTATACATAAATCCCAACAGCCATAAACAAGAACAAAGTTCCAAAGCCCAGCAAAAGAGAAGCAGGAATTGCTGTAGAAAATTCTTTGATCAATGATGTCTTTGATGATATTCTTTAATAAAATTAAAGACAATTCATAAACAACATATATTTGATTAGTAATAAGAGATATCATATTAACTAATTTAATTAATTAATTTATGTATTTAAAGGATACACTGAAAATGCACTTGTTACTATAAATCCTGATAATAAAAGTAAAAAAGCTAGGATGGGAAAAGTGGATTGAGGAAATGGTGCAGAGTATGGTGTGGCATTCTGCCAATCAGACTATTTAGGATGGATAATAAATAATCATATAAACGGCTTGTTTTTTTAAAAAAAATATTTATGAAAAAAATGTAAAGAACTTACTAATGCTGACATTTTTATTTATTTATTTTTATTTATTGAAAATTAAAAAATTTAAACAATCAAAAATGCTTTCCAAATTTGGCAGAACAACATAAAAAATAAATTGATAAGCCGGCCAAAAATTTTCACCCTTTTTTTTTAATTATTTAATAAAATTTGATGTCGGTCAATCTATATAAAGTCGCAAGTCATTATCATTCCCATCAGGTGCGAAGAATTATAAACACCATCCTGAATCATTCTATACAAGTCGTCTGTTAAATGAATCAATTCAAAACAAGCCGGATCGTTATTAAACCTTTATCAACTGAAGCTGGATGTTAGGATAGTGATGATGACGTGACGAATAATTCAATTTAAAAAAAAAGGGATTTATCTTATTGTTTCAGACATTATAACCAAAAAAGGGTGTAGACTTTTTTTTGCCTTTGTGTGTATCACTTATACGAAAAAGAAAAAAAAAAAATTAAATTGATGCTTGGTGTGGGATAATAAATAAATGAACGAATATTGTCTTTCAAATATCTTTTGTTCACTCGTTTGGCAATGTTGGATGGAACAATAGAGTATCTTACCATATTGAACAATCGATCACCTTTAAATAAAAAATAATTGAATGATTGATTGATCGAACTGTAAATTATCTTCTGCTGTAGTAATTACGCTTGAAATCCATTTTCTAATAATTTGAAAATTTACTTTTTTAAAGACATATGAAAAATATTGGATTGTGTTCATGTTGTTCAATAGATTGTCAATTAAATGCAACAACACATTTTATATCAGTATTGTTGCACCTTTTACGGAAGAAAGGTGAGTTAATAGAACAGTGCTCAGAGATTGGATGTTTATTTAAAAAAAAAAGGAATGATTCTATTTCTATGACCAAAATCGGAAATTAATAATAACAAACATACCATTTTTTTTAATCTCTATCTACCTAACTGCATTTTATGAAAAAAAAAACTCACTAATACTTTTACTTGTTGACAAATTGGTGAAAGGTGCAATTTATCCAGAAGATTTAACTGAGTTTTCTAAAACAAAAAAAAAATTTAATAAATCACACAACTTTAAATCCTTATAAATCCTTTCTTTACTAATAGATTCTAAAAAGACTCTTTGATAGCTTATTCTTTTGAATCATGAATAATGAAATTGTGGAAATGCCAAAATTTGGCTTATTTTTAACATTTTGGACGATTTTATTAATAAATTAAAAAAAAAAACTCTGTCACTACAGTCAACACCCTCTCTAAATGCACACACTCCTCTAAACACACGCTTTCATCCATTCCCAAGGGGTGTGCACTTAGGGAGGGTATGCGTCTGATTGGTTTGTTGCACGTGATACTAATTAAAAAATAAAAAATAAATTTATTACATATTATATACAACTCTAAAGCATGGCGATAAAAGAAATTGTGTGGGAAAGGATTGATGGCTAATAGTTAAAAATTAATTTTTTTTTCTCATTTTTATGCACACGTGTATAAATTTTTTTTTTTTTGAAAAATTTGTAACATAAACGTAAATTGCTTCCTCATTTGTAAACTTGTTATGTTAAACACTTACTTATTTCTTCCATCAATATTCTGTTGTCGTTCCTTTTTTTTTGGACGATGCGACATTATTTTTTTTAAAAAGATAATTATTTGTTTGATCAATACTAATTATTTTTATTGAATGTCGGAGTTTAAAACACTAATTCTGAGTTTAAAATGTATATTCTTTTATTTCTATTATTAAATGCTGCATCTAATAAACAAGAAATTTTGGAATGTCGGTTGGAAATTTTGGAATGTCAATTGGAAATTTTGGAATGCCTGTTGGCTCGTATCATTTATTTTTAGCTTTCCTGATAATTGAATAATAATATTAATATGTAATACCTTTTGTCGATCAATCAGTCCACTTTACCCGTAATAATAATATAAATTGAACAATAAAGCTAGTCCATCTTATTAAAATTAATTTTCAAATATCACACAAGAATTGTGATAATCATGATCCTTATTAATCAACCCCATTTTGTTTGCTTGGCAATGTCGTGTGTATGTATATATATTCCATATGCGCTGGCAGTGTGTTTAAAAATTAGTAACCTAGAGCAAAAAACAAGAAAACTTTGTCGTATCAGTATATTTTTTTTAAAAATTTTTTTTTTGGAAAAGGTTCAATCAATGTCAAACGGGGCAGAAACAATCGATAACAATCATCATCAATACAAAAATCCCAAAGATATAAATATACACACTTGTTCTAAAGTTTTTCGTAAGTCAATATGGATTTCGTTAACTTTGAGAGATAACAAAACGTTGGTAGAATAAATACGTCCATGATTTATGTACGCTATGATATAGAGTCCGGGGTGAAAGGAATTCGTGCATGAGTAAACAAATAAGAGAGCGTACAAGAAGATAATAAACCTCTGGTATAGTATAATAATTATTTTAAATTATCTGATTGGACAGCTCCAAACGCATGATTTAACGGAAGAAAATAACAAAATAGTGCGATGTCAATTTTGATACAATTGATAAATTTTTATGGCTCGCTAGATATGATGTTCTTTTGGTAAGTTTCATGTTTTTTTTTATCAACCAATAAAATAACATATTTTTATTTGTTTGACGGGAAATATGCTCGATCTTTGTTTAAAAAGGCATTCTAATTTGGTATTATAAACATCGCTTACGTATTTCTGTTGTTGAAGGAAAGACGATGTTAGCAAAATAATCAATTAGTTAGTAAATGGGTTTCATTCTTCAGAGACCTATATGTCAGCGCCTGATAAACTATCACATGACCAAACAGTTTTGCATTTTTAAATTGATGTTACACTAACATTAATATGGCAATTAAAAAAAATCGGCCCTTATCATAAAAAAAATAATTATTACAAGTATGTTGCAACATTTGAGGCCATTATCTCGTTCGTTGATATTAAATCCTAAAAGCAAATCAACTTTCTTTCAAAATTCAAATATTTTCCTTAGACAACGCCAAGTATCATGGGTTCAAACAAAAACTGAGGAAGTTCAAACTGGTGATTATCCTGACTTACCCACTCAATTATATTTACATAGACCACCATTGGGCTGGGATGATATACAAGAAAGAAGAAATATTGGAGAACCGGTTAATTATTCAATTTAAAATATCTGGTTAATGTTTTTTTCTATAATTATTAATTAATTGTTTGTATATTTTTGAAAATATTCAAAAGATTTCAGAAGAATTTGACGCATTAAGCGTTTGGAGTTTTGATGCTTATAAAGGAGATACTTTTAAATGTTTTAGACATTTGTGTTATTTCGGTTTTGCTATTGGAGTGACTACTTATATAATTTATGTGACTTTACCAGAAGATAAAGCGGTTGGTTAATAAATTATTAATGATCGTGAATCAATCGATCAAAAAATTTCTAATAAATATAATTTTTTAGGTTAAAAAAACATATCCTTATAATGGATTATTAGTTGAATTAGGAGGTAATCCATCCAAACCAGAAGATAAATATTTAGCAGTACGTATTAAATTGATTGCTTGTTAATTTATTCCATTCATCCGTCCATTCATCCATTCATTAATTAAATTCAAAATTTTTTTCTAAAGTCACGTAGTGAATAAATTATAAATTATCAAGAATAAATAATTTTTAAAAATCATAATAAAAAATCACAACAAAAATTTTCGTTTTTAAAATTCAAAAATTTGACACACAAAATTGTAAAGAAACAAGCTTTCAAATAAATAGAAAGTAGTAAACATTTACATTATTTATATTATTTACTTATGAATTAGCTTTTGACTTTAATTTATTGTACCATCCACAAAATTTATTTATCTTATTACACAACAGCTTTGTCATTAGGCAAGATAGCTACTAATTCTGTGTTATAACATTGCTAAAGATTTTTTAAACCATTGATAGAGTACATGAGAAAATTATTTTATTTAGATAAAAATATATCAATTGCACCTTGGCAAAGACTTTTTATTTTATTTTTGAACTATTAGTTTCCTAATATTTCCATTGATTTAATTAAATAAATAAGTTCTTATATTTTATGTACTTAAAAATTTAAATTAGCAGCTTAATTTTTTAAATAATAATAAAGTCATAACACATAATAATGAATATTATGATTTATTGGTATTAATTAGTATAAACACACCAATAATTTTATTAATATTAATTACAACAATTTGACCCAGTGTTGGCTTTAAGATGCTTGTTATCCAATTCAAGTCTTTTATTTTGATGATTTTGTTGTTCTTGTGCATGTGTATCAATAAGTCTTTTCTTGATATCCCTATATATAATAATCACATAAATTAATTTATATAATTTTCACCTTGTAAAAAAAATTTATCTAAAAAAAAGATTTACCTTGCCAAAGTGAAGAAAGCTTCTTCTACATTGATGTTAGCTTTAGCACTGGTTTCCAAGAAATTGATACCAAATTCATCAGCAAGTGCCTGACCCTGTTCTTTAGCAATTAATTTCTTTTCAACCCAATCACATTTATTACCAATAAGGATCTTATTAACTCCTTCACTTGCATGCTGTTCTATATTTGAAAACCAGTTTCTTATATCTGAAATAATTATATATATATGTAAATGAATAATTATATTATATTATATTACTATTTGAAAATTATTATTGAGATTAATAATAAAAATATTGATTTTTAAGGATACTGTTGAAAGAACGTTCATCTGTAACATCATATACCAAAAGTATTCCCATTGCTCCACGATAATAAGCTAAATAAATAAATAATTTAAATATTTAGTAAATAAATTACAATTCTAAACCAATTTTTAATTAATTAGTTAGCTACCGGTGGTGATTGTACGAAAACGTTCTTGGCCAGCAGTGTCCCAAATTTGAAGCTTGATTCGTTTTCCATCCAATTCAATTGTTCTAATCTTAAAATCAATACCAATCGTAGTAATAAATGAAGGTGTAAAAGAATCATCAGAAAAACGAAGCAAGAGGCAACTTTTTCCTACTCCTATATATATACATATTAAATTAATAATTAATTGTAATAATTTTTTTTGAGTATTGTTATTAACTGGTGAATTTATTTATTTACCTGAATCACCAATTAATAATAATTTAATAAGATAATCATAAGCAGCACTTTTACTATTACTATGAGCCATTTCTTGTTTTTAATAATTTAATAAATAAAATTTGATTAAATTGATTATAATTATAATAATGAATTTATATTTAACCGTTCGTTATTTTAAATATTAAAAATTTTAAAAAAAAGAAAAGTTTACATATATAGTATACTAATACACACTAATAACATATATGTGATATTTGTACTACACAAGTAAAATAAATATTTCTTGCCAAAACTCGTAATTTTTTGCAGATTTTTGAGGTTGTTTCATATTTTAATTAGATCTGTAGTTTTTTCTCATTCTGGTAAATTTAGAGTCGTACGGCAAAGGTTTCATTTGTAGGGAGGAGAGAAGAGGAAAGAATATGGGGAGGGGGAAAGGGGGAAAGAGCGTAGTTTCATTCATTTATATAAAATGTTATCGCTTGACTCAATCAGGTGACTTTTTGACGCAATTAATTGAGTCATATAAATAATTGAGTCAGACGCAATTAAAAATTGAGATTTTGGGTGAGTCAAAGCCAAATTGATTTTGACAACATGTATATTGTGATCTATGAACATCTGTTTACTTTTTAAAAGAGCCCAAAATCTTTGCTTAGTGCGCATAAATAATTAGCATGTGTTAAAAATGACCGAATTTCACGTATAGTGGTCCTCAAGGCTATGTCTGTCTAATTATTATAAAAATTACAATTAACAATTTTACTTGGCCAGAAATTACTTAAAACTAACCTTTAAACTAATTGTGAAAATTAACAATAAAACATATTTCAGACCTTCTGAAAAATTTTTTATGTTAGTTTTTAAATGTTTTAATGAAAAGTTCAATAATTTTAAGTCACCAACAAATGCACCCAATAGCCTTGACTTGAGGCCTACAGCTCTGATTTTCAAGATAAGAAACATTTGCGTTAAATTAATATTTCTCTCTATTATTTGGGAGAACGTTAATATTTTTTGTAGATTAAAAAATTTTGCAATGGTTACACGAGAAAATGAATTCTCTTCAAGAAAAAAAAATCAAGACTGATAACAATAATTATATTGCAGCACAAAAATTATATTATAATGCTGCATCACCAGGAATAATTTATATCAATGGGCTTTATTCGGAAATGAATAATTCACGCAAAGTTGACTTTATTAGAAATTTTTGTGCAAGAAAAAAAGAAATTAATTTCTTAACATTTGACCATTATGCACATGGATCATCTTCTGGAAATAACGAGTATATTAGTATTGGAAGATTTTATAAAGATTTGTGTTTAATAATGGAAAAAGAAACCGATGGTTCACCAAAAATATTGATCGGTTATAGTATGGGAGTTTGGTTGGCACTATTACTAATTATATCAAATCATCATTATTTAATTGGTAAAAAAATTAAAGGATTGATTGGAATTTCACCCGCAATTAATTTCACTCAAAGTTTAATTGTAGATAAAGAAGAAAAAAGCAATAATAATATAAACCTGAAAGAAGAGAACAACAATAAATTGATTTATAAATTAAAATCATCGTATTCTGATAAAGGTTATTATCCGGTTACTTTAGATTTTGTTAAAGAATCAACAAATCATTACATCTCATCAACATCATTATCATCATTATCAAATGTAATAAATAATAATAAATTTCCTATTGTGTTAATTCATGGTAAGGAAGATCGAGAATTCTCATACAATGAAACTATAAAATTATCAAATTTATTAAACATCAATAATAATCATAATTACAATGGTAGTAATTGTAATTGTAAAGTAATAATAATAAATGATGGAGATCATCGTTTGTCAAGAGATGAAGATTTAAAGGTTCTAGAAAATGAAATTGAAGAAATGATTTCAGATGTCTTGAAATGATCTATTTAGATCCAATTATTGGTTTAGAAAGATCTAGAAAAAATATAAAATCAAACGATTTAATATATTTTTATATGTATAATTAATTAATACTTAAATAATAATTGCAATAATTACCTGGACCATTATTAATGGGCACAATACCAGTTGGATTGATTTGCTTATGACTTTCAAAATAATGATGTTTAATATGATGCATATTTACAGTATCAGCAACTAATAAAAAACAACAAAAAAATTATCTCAATTAGATTTCTAAATTGTTTTAATTTCAGAATTTAGTTGGTACTTGCCTTTTGGAAGTTGATAGATACGTCGTGCCCATTGGAGAATATTTGGATAATCCTTTGAGATGGTTTTAAGATTGGTTTTAAAATGTGTATGATAAACTGGATCAAATCTATTTTATTATTTTAAAAAAAAATATATCAGTAAATTTTATTTTTCCAGGGAATACTTTTTAAACAAATAATTTACCTGATGATAGTTGTCCAAAGTCTGATATCAGCTTCTGTCAATGTGTTGCCTACAAGGAAATCATTCTTTGATAGAATATCTTCTATACGGTCCAAAGATTTAAATAATGGTTCAATATGTCGATTATCTAGTCAATTATTGTTATCATTAGTTATCATATATTTATATTAAAAAAACGCGTTTCAAAAAAATATATTTACATGCTTCTTGAGATGTAGCAAAGCCACATTTATACACTCCATTGTTAACAGTATCATAAACCCAATCATTAACTTCATCAATTTGCGATCGTAAATTTTCTGGATAAAAATTGATTCCTTTTTTATCATCTGGTATTAAATCATCAAATTCTTCATTAAGCATTCTAATAATTTCACTTGATTCATTATTTACTATAGTGCTAGATTTCTTATCCCAAAGCACTGGAACAGTATATCTATATTAATTAAATATGTATATAATATATAATTATTAAACATAAAAAAATTTAATTAAAATTACAACCAGCACAATTATTATATAATACTACCTTCCAGTGTGATCAGGATTGGATTTGTAGTATAAATCTTTAAGATATTGTGCATTATTAACGGTATCAGGAATAGCTCCAGGTGTTTCCTCTGGACTACTAAATTTCCATCCATTTTCTTCCAATAAATAATCAACAACACTTAATCCAATCACATCTTCAAGTCCTTTCAATGCTCTTACAACAAGTGTTCTATGTGCCTAATTATTTGTTTAGATAATTATTATTAATACCAATGATGATGATCATAATGATGGTAGAAGAAATATATTCTTACCCATGGACAAGCAAAACTAACATATAAATGATACCGATCTCTAATTGATTGATTATTTATTTATTTATTTAGATTAAAAATTACGTAACAAATCAAATTTAAATATACAATGAATTAAGTGTTACTTTTCAGGTTGAAACCGGGAATTGGGATCTTTACGAACAAATTCACGATAACTTGATGGTTGTCTGCGAAATTCACCATCAGTTGATGCCCATTTCAAAATAGCTGGTGGACTCTTACTATCACTGTATATTAATAATTTTTTTTAATTGCTGTATATTTTTAATGAATATATTTATATAAATTTTTTAAATATTAACCTGACTTGTTGATTAGACATTTTAGTAATTGACAAATATCTTGAAAACTTATATTTTAAAGGTATAAAAATTTTTGTCCTCTAAATAACGAGTTTATATATAAAATTTTTTATTATAAAGTATATATTATATTCACACGTCGAACATTATTAAAGTTTGTCAATATTTATAAATTTCACCATTTAAATTTTTCTAGTCTTTTCTTTCAAGCTTACTAATTAATATTATAAATTATATATAAATTTAACGAGCGATTAATAATAAATAAATAAATAATTTTAGTCATATCAGCAATAATCTTTATACCATAAATGGAACGATATGCATATCATCTCCCAAGTAACGTGACCTATTCTTTAAAAATTTCCTGTAATATATTCACTAGTATTAATTGATATATACAAAGTTGGTCGTGTATAACAATGGTATCCATGATTGAATCAATACCCTTGCTACCTTATAAGTGGCTTGATAAAATTGATTATGATCTCTATTATATACATCAAAACCGTCAAAATTGTTCATAAATAAGTATTACACATTCAAGACTGCTAAAATACAATTTTTTTGGATTAAATATTTTGGTTTTATACGAATTAATAAAATCAGTTGCTAGAACATAAATGAATAAAAAATTTATGTAATATTCGCACAAGATCAGACAGCAGATCATGGGTCTTTGTGGTGGAACATTGACATTGACAAATCCTTCCTCTTCTATTATGAAATGAACCAATTGATCTTCCATGACCTTCTCCATCCTTTTGTATAGGTGAAGAAGATTGTGAGTAACCACATAGACAGCCATGTTTTATCACCAATGAGGAGCCCTTTGAATAACATCATAATTATTCATTTTCTTTGTTTTCTTTGTTTTATTCAAATTATTTGTTTTATTCAAATTATTTGTTTCATTCAACTAAACTTTCAATTTAATTTGAATATTCATAATGAATGAAACAAATAATTCAAATAGAAATCCTAAGGACACTATTTTTTTTTTCAATTCATATATAAAATTCATTGTCTCTGCAAACTTTTAAACTCTTATTGTTTCAGCAATGCCTTTGAATAATTAAGTCTGTGCCTCCAGAAAAAACTTGTTCACTGGTTGTTATTAGATTAGAAATTAATAAATTTAATTCTAATAAGCAGAGTGGCAAAAATCAGAATACCAGGAACTGCCAAGTAGTTTTTAGCCTAAAGCTCTGAATGGTAGGGAGAGATTCAGTATGGTATAACTCTTGCAGAACATATGGTATGGTATAGCCCATATTTTTTCCATAACAAGTCACACAAAATTTTATTCTAAATCCTTTTTTGGTGGGTGTGAAGGGAAGTATGTTAGATTTAAGCATTGGTATACAACCATTTTATTACACTTATACAATACCATACCATACGTTTTGCAAGAGTTATACCATACTGAATGTCCCTATACTCAGTTCGGTTTTGGTTTGGTTCAAAGAATAAACTGAAACTGAACTGAACCAAACTGAAATTTTTCAGTTTGACTTTTTAGAAACTGAAACTGAAACCAAACCATTTGGAGCTTTATTCCCAAGATAAAACACAATATTGTAGTATTGATGCTACTGCTCATTATAGTTATGATTGAGCCCAAAATGTTCATGTACCCCATACAGATCAACAAGTAAGTAAATTTATTATATTGGTCCATGTAAGATCCATTTATTTAGTATTCAAGATGAAGCAATAAGGGAACAAATTAATTATGTACTTGATGAAAATGAAGTTATAAGAAAAGGACCAATGGCACACTTGGTATGATCTTTGATGGAATCAAGAAATTGAACAAGGGGAAAAGTATTTAATATTAAAGATTACCTGTGATAATGCTGGGGAGATAAAATAAAAATAATGTAACAATTTGATTTTATTTGTATCTAGTAATTTGTGGTTATTATAAAAGTATTGAATTGAATTTTATGGTTCCAGGACATACCAAATTCAAATGTGATGGTAGTTTTGATATTATTAAAAAACTCTACAGAAAAACAAGAGTAGATTGTATAGATCATGTGGTTGAGGTGGTAAAAAAAGTCTAGTCCAGCAACCCTATAGAAAATTTACATATGGAAATTCTGTATGAATTATAATTTTTATTGCTATGGAATGATTATTATTATTATAAAACATATGGAATTTTTCCAGAAAAAATTACAAAGTAAAAGTATACTAATAATTTTATTGTTTAAGTTTTCTATAATAAACTTACAGCACCATCTCATTTGTTATAAAGTTTATCTATTAGCAATTTTTTTTCAATGCCTTTACAATATATAAAAATTTTTTTTTATTTGGTAAGAAAAAAACCTCTCTGTAATCTAAAGCTTAATTTAGTTTCATGTTTGTATATCTTTATTTGAAGGTTCTGATAACAATTTTTATTTATATAGTTTTTGTTTTTTTTTATAAAAAGTTTATTGATTGGCATTATGTACATCACCTAATTCTGAATTTGCCTCAAGTTTTTCATCTTAGATTTGCAAGGCATATTTGATATATCTGTATGAATGAACGACTTCAATTATTTTCTTGACAAAAGTGATATGTGATTTTTTTTGCAAAGCAGGGACATTTTGTGTCTATTTGTATTGTTATTCTGGCAACGATTTATATATATATATATCAATAAAAGGTAGTCAGTCATATAGACTGATTTTAGCATTTTATATTAGCACCACTAAAGCATTACTCTGATAAGGTTAGATGCAGTTTCAAAATCTTGCAATATTACAAATAAATCAGATCATACTAATACAAAGTAAATATTAAAGTTATACAAATCAATCCACTTCAACTCTATCCGATTAATAGTAGAATGGCAGGCATATATTTTTATGCTTTATTTCTTCTTTAAAGTAACTATTATCCATTATCTTTTTTTTTCAATGTATTTGATTTAGCTGTGAGATGCAAAGCATCATATTATATAATAGCAAAAGTTATATCAATAAAGAATTTGATTTTAGGTATTTTTGTATTCACATCATGTAAAATTAAAGATGATTAATTTCTCTTGGCAAAGCATGGCAATAAGTCATGTGTAAAAAAAGTGACATATTTGTATGACATACTAATATAAATAAGCAAAATCTAGATTTATGTGTGATCAAATTTTTATTATACCACCCACCATGTCTGAAAGTGCTATTCTAATGCCATTCATCTGCAAATGGTTAGGTGCTCATTCAAAACCACAGTACTTTGAAACCCAGGAAAAACTTAGAAATCACATTGATAATCACAACATCAATTCTTGCAACAAAGCTTTTCGAGGAGACCCAATTTATATATGTCCATGGGAAGGTTGCAAGAAACATCAGAGTGATATTATTAAATTAGAAGGTATAAAAATATGTCAAATACTTTTTGGCTTTGCTAGCTCCACCAATACTAAGCTATTATTGTATCTTGCAGAACATTTACATAAGCACACTCAACAAAGACCATTTAAGGTACTCTCAAAAACCATTACTTTGTTTTGTAAGCACAAGAGTGGCTGAAATGATCGTATCGGCTTTTTTTTCATATTTAGTGTCCAATTTGCAATGGTTTGCGATTTGGCTCCCCTGATGCACTAAACCGACACTTGATTATCAACCACAATGATAGCATTGTGGACTCTACAGGCACTGATGATGATACATTATATGATGAAAATGAAAAACTGAATTTAGGTACTGTTACCACAATTCTCTCCTCTATTTAAAATTTAGTGTGGATTGCAGTTAAATAGACCTTTGAATTTGCATACCTTTTATTTAATAGCAAAATATTTTTAGCCTAATTAAAAAACTATCATTATTATTATATATGATGAGTTATATTTTTATTTATTTTCTTTTCTTGTTAAAGGAAAAGTCAAAGATGAAATTGATGTTCTTGTGAAAGAAAAAGCCAGCAAAGATGAAGCTGCCATTCTTATTAAAGGAAAAGACAATCAAAATGAAATTGTATCAACAAGTCATACCACAAAATTATCTTATCGTGATGTTCTTGTTAAAGGAAGAGTTGATGAAAATGAAGACACAAAAAGTTTTATGTCTAGACGTTATGAATATGAAAGTGCCATATGGGATTTATACTGTCAAGGAATGGAAGCTATCTCATTATTGCCAGATGAGCCAGTAGTTGATTATGATTTGGATAATGAAAACTATGATGATTTACCTGATGTGCCACAGGAAGAATTGTCCGAGGCTGAACAGGACAAACTTATGTGGGAATCATTTTTTGAAGCTCATAAGGGTTCGAAGGCTGTTGAGTTATTTAGTAAAGCCTTTGAAATGTTGGAGAGCATGAAATCTGGGTCATATTTACAGCAAAAATAGTAAAAATTCTTATCTTTATAAAATATTTTCCTTAAAATAAATGAAAGCCTACAAAGTGAACATGAAATTATAAAATTATATATATAGGGATAAATGTATATGAAAAGTAATAATAAATATAATGGTACTAATGAATATCAAAAGGCAATTGATTTTTTAGAAAAAGGTTGTAATTGTGATTGTTCTTCAAGAATTCCCAAGGAACAATTTGCAGAATTAAGGGAATCCTTTCAAGTTCTTTCTAAATCAGAACAAGACATATTTTTAATGGCCCAGCTTAAGGCAATGGATGGTGGATTAACAAACAATAGTAGACACCTTAAAAAGAAAACTAGATCTAATAAAAGAACTTTCTATCATTGGATCACAATACACTTTGCCAAGAAATTTATCTCAATATGTTAGGAATTGGCAGAACTTATTTTGAAAATATTAGAAACCATCTAATAAATAATGGCGTTTTATCAAGAATTCATGGTAATATTAAAAGAATGCCTCAATGGAAAACTAAAATATGATGATTGATAAAAATATTGCAGAAATAGTAAAAAATTTCTAGAAAATTATGCAGAAATTCATGGATTACCAAGTCCAGGAAGAAGTAACAATAGAATAACTCAACCAATTACATCCTTACCAGCTGAATTGAGTTATAAATCAGTCCACAGGGATTTTCTAACTGGTCCAGAAGAAGATAGTAATTTGAAATCCTTAAAATATGATGCCTTCAAAAAATTGTGACATTAATTGACACCAGAAATTCAAATTATGAGTCCAAGGACTGATTTGTGTGATACTTGTTAACATTTTAGAGATGGTTTACATTATAATGCTCACCAAGAAAAAGAAACTCAAAAGATTTAAAGAACATCTGTCCAAGGCAAGTTTAGAAAGAAACTATTATAATAAAAATACCAAATTAGCAGAACAAAGAGAACTAGTTAACAAAATTATTCAAAGGGTAATACACAATATTGCAGTATTAATACTACTGCACATTATAGTTATGATTGAGCTCAAAATGTTCATGTGCCTTATTTAGATCAACAAGTAAGTAAAATTTGTTATCTTAGTCCATGTAAAGTTCATTTATTTGGTATTTAAGATTAAGCAGCAAGAGAACAAATTAATTATGTTCTTAATGAAAATGAGAATATAGGAAAAGGACCCAATGGAACTCTTGGTATGATCTTTGATGGAATTAAGAAATTGAACAAAGGTGAAAAGTATTTAAAGATTACCTGTGATAATGCTGGTGGACAAAATAAAAATAATGTGACTATTTGATTTTATTTATATTTGGTAATTTATGGTTATTATGAAATTATTGAATTAAATTTCATGATTCCAGAACATACCAAATATTTAAATGTGATGGTAATTTTGGCATGATTAAAAAACTCTATAGAAGAATAAGAGTAGATTGTGTGGGTCATGTGGTTGCAGTGGTAAAAAAGTCTAGTCCAGCAGGATTAAATAAAGCTCAATGTTATGAAGGTGGAAAAGATTTTCAATACTTAGATATTAAAGCTATTTTGGGAATTTATTTTAAGAAATTACCAAGTATACAAAAATGTCAACATTTTCTTTTTGAAGCAATTAATTTTGGTGTGGTCAAAGTTCTGGAAATTGCTAATGGACCTTTTGCTGAATTCAATTTATTGAAAACCAAGAAAGCAGATATTTTGGAAGAAATTAGAGCTTTA
>CAJVPN010000762.1:0-21685 GCA_910592215.1 Entrophospora candida
TTTATTATATGACATTATAAATAAATGTTTTTATAAAATATAAAATTTGGCTTTGTAATAGAGTGGAGAAAATGAGAGGTTTTTTGAGAATTAGAGTTACATTATTGTCTTTTTTTCTTTGGAGAATTGAATGCCGTGTAACAAACAATTTTCTCGTAACATGGATTAATTGATAAAGAATTAAAAATAAATCTTGAGATTGAAAAATAAAAACTGCATTATTTAAAGAACAACTTTATCATCACAAAACTTTAGCAATCGTTCAACAATAAGGAATTTCGGCATTCTTTGTTTCCATTTTTATCATTTTTAAATCATCGAAATTAAAACTTATAAAACCTGTACCAAAACCCGTCTTATGTGATATGTAAAAGTTGTTCTACGTACCAACATTGATCAGCCTATGTTGTTTCAAACTCAGACACTAAAAACAGCTCAAGTGCATTTTTATTTTATTTAAAAAAATCAATCTCGTATGTATGTCTACACTACAATATTGACTTGCATATGTGTGTTCAAGCTCAGACACTAAAGACAATTCAAATGCGTTTTAATTTTTTTTTTCATGTTATAAAAGAAGAAATATTAGTAATAGTTATTATGATTGTGGTTTTAATTTCAACTAGATTGAAATTATGAAAATCTTCACGATTTTACTTTGATTTCTTTTGTTTTTTACTATTTTACAAAACAAAATGTTGTCAATATTAATATTTAATATTTAATATTTAATATAGCATTAGGCATTAATGTTTAAAAAAATAAAAGCGTTGATGTCATATTTGCGTGATTACACCTCTAATTTCTTAAAAAAAAAAATGCCTTCGTTAACACAGGATAACAACTATATACACAATTATAGGGATAAGCGTGCAATTCACGTACAGACTGCAATTGTGTATATAGAATATAATTGTTTTCTGGGTGCCCCTCCCTAGTTGGTTTATAAATACACCTATTATTTGTGAAATAGTGACTATTGGTCAATTTAATAAAAATCATTCTACCTGCGTTAGGAATAATGCTGATAATCAAATTTAGATAGGTTACTCTTCTACTTTTTCTACAGTTTTCAATGGTTTTGTATAATATTTTTGTTTGTTACGATTTTTCCTACTTCTTGATAAAGTCCATAGGTAATCTTCTAGCATCAGAGTATCTCCTTGTTCATTCTTCAAAATACTTTAATTATTTAACTGAAAAACTATATAGTAATGTTTATTTGTATCGAATTTTGAATACTATATGATTATATATTTTTTTTTTCAATGATTTTAAAGCTTTTAATTCGTCATAATCTGTTTGTACGTTATCTTGTTCAAAAGAATTAAAAGCAAGCAGCTTCAAAAGCTTTTGCAGCTTCATTTATTGAAACAATAGAAATAATTGTATTAATTACAATAACATCTTCCTCTTCAATTTGACCAAAAGAACCAAGGATTTCTTCATTAATCTCATCATCATCAATTGGTATATATTCCTCTGTTTTTAATGCTGGACTGAAATTTAATCTATCAATTAAGTTATCAACATCGTCTCTTTGATAATTTATAATATTTTGTGTTAATCTTGTTGTATTTCCGACTTGTTCTTCATAATCTAAAGGAATAATACCAGTTTCTATCCAGCAATTATTAATCCAACAAAATTTATTGCCTTTATAATGTCAACTTCTTTCGGATCTAAAATGGTTTTGTTCCTTATCAATAATTTTACAATAAACATTAGACTGTAAATACATTGTTATAAATGTAAATAATTTAATACAACCTTAAAAGAATGAATGATCCCTATATCGCATGGTTTGCAGGTGCGTAGTTATGTTTAGAGGAAAGTGATGAAATTTAACTCTAAATTATCCGTTAAAAATATGCAAATAATATTTTTTTATTTGCAACGCACATTTTATTGTTTTGCATCCATGCTTTACTATTCCAATAATAGTAAACTGGAAGTGTATCTTTTTTTAATCCCTCTTGATAGTTAAGGGTTTCATATTTATGAATAAATAAAGGAAATAGCTTTTCAGTACTAGTTGCGTTACAAGTTAATGATATTGTTGTTCTTTCTTTATTCAACTTTAAACATGGGACGGGGGCTGTTGATAATCCGTGACTTGGTTCCATTTTCCAAAAGACCTGTTTCATCGCAATTAAAAATACCCTCTTTTCTATAATTTTTATGAACACCTTCCAATTTTTCTCTCATTCCAGGAATCTGTTTAATAGGTGCACTTTTACATTCCTCATGTTTATTCTTTAATCAAACATCTCTGCTTGAATTTATCAAGCCAACGAGATGATGCTTTAAAAGTATTTTTACCCAATGACTGCAAATTTTATTGGATAACGTTACCTGTAATCGTCGCATTACATTAGAGTGCTTTCTGGGTCATAAAATTAAAGCATCTTCAACATTAGCAACAAGAAGTATGTGCTTTTTTTAATTTTGCTTGATGAGAATTTGGATCCATCTATTAGACTCTTTCAATATATCATCAACTTGGTTTGTGCTAATTCAATATTCTTTGGTCTAGATTCAATAAACATAACTCGCGCTTTTGTTCAGCAGTAATATATACACGTTTTTTGGAAAAGACATTTATAATTTTGTAGAATTTAAAGAAATTAAAAAAAACTATTAATTGTAGATATTTATTTATTATCAATTTTAAAAGAAAATTTCATCTTTATTTATACATTTAGAAGAGACTTGAATATTAATTAAAACAATAGTAAGGTTACTTTTTGAATAAAAAATAAATGATTTTATTTGAAGAATTATTAGTGTAAAACCATCGTTTATTATTATTCGTTATTATCAAATGTTGCGATGTCTCTCATTATAAAATCACATGACTCAATCACTTAGCGCACCAAAGATATCTATATATATACAATAAGTTTGTTTATAAATGGGAAGCCAATACAATATTATTAATATAAAATCAAATTTTGCATTTATCAGACGATCATTGGCCCATCATGGAATTTCTAAGATTATATACAAATTGACTAGATCCTGTTGGGGGTGATGTAAAACTTACAAATATTAAGGCGATCATCACCAATAAAAAACCCAAAACTGACACAGTCATTAATATTAAACTATTATTCTTTTTTAATATAACGAAAATTTTTACTAATGGATAACAAAGTTAAAGTAGAATATACTGCTGTTCCACTTGAAGATTCTGAAAAGGCTTCAGGTAATAAATAAATAAATAACTAATATTTTTTACAATCAAAAATATGTAATGTTAATAAATATAATTTATTAAAAGAATCGAAAAAAATGGAAGGCAAAGCACATTCAAATAAGGACGGTTTACCAATTCATTTTGTCAACAATGCTGCTCATGACTGTTACTTTAAAAGAAGTTACGAAAGAAGAAAAGCTTGGAGAAGAGCATTGATTTTAATCTTAGTAGTATTTTTTGCTAGTAAATTGTTATTTGGATGGTTTGCATTCTCCCCAATTAATAATGTATATATATGTTTAAGTTCATACATATTTTTTGTTTATTTTTTTTTTTTTAGACTTTTACCATTTAATAATAATTTATTTATTTGTTATTATTTAATAAAGGAATTTCATGACGAAGATCAATTTCTTTGGGTCGAAGTTCTAGAACCAAGTACTGATAATGTTGTTGGAGATTGTTATACATCACCCAGACTTCATTCTTTACCTGGATTTCCAATCTCACCAAAATGTGAACCTAATATAAAATGGGAGGGTCCAAGTGAATTATTAATTGATCCAACAACCACTTCTGGTTTGATTTTTAGAGTTAAAGGATTATTTGCGGTAAATATATCAAAATACATATGTTAAAATCTATATTATTATTACTACCTAACAATAATCAAATTATTTTTAATAATAATGACAGCGCGGAAGTGTTACTATTCGTCAAGATTCTCAATCAAAAGGTTCTATTAACATTACAAATAGTATTTATATTGGAAGTGAAAGCCTCCAAGAAAAAATCGACGTCAAGATTAGTTATTCTGATGGCGATTCTTTAATTACTGTCAATGTATTTATTTATTTATTTTATTTATTTGCGTTTTAAATTATTTTATTTTCAAATTATAATTAACAATTTATACAATTTTTTAAAAATTTTGTTATTAGACTCCATCCTTTAACTTTCCACCTAGCTGTATTCTTGTTGATACCATAATCACATTGCCATCCTCAATAAACGTTTTTAGATCTATTTCCGTAGATGCTCCAAATAATTGGATCACAGTTGATTCATTGGATAACGTTGATTTTGCCTATGTTAACCTGAAAACATCAAACGGTCACATACGTATTAATGTAAGAAGTTTTCAAATTAATCACATCATTATTATTATATATAACATTGTATTAATTAAATTCCAAACTTTTAACAGAATTTGACTGCTGCTAACGCTGATATTTCAACCGTTAATGGACACGTCAATGGAGCTGTTGTTGTAGGAGAAAATTTAGAGGTAAATTAATCGAGAAAATCTACACGTCCACGTCTACATTTACACCTACATATACTTATTCATATGAATTATGTTTAATAAATAGGTTCGTTCTATTAATGGTCCTATTCATCTTACCGCCACACCCAATCCTTTGTCTGACTCAGTTTTTGTTGGCTTGTCATCATTTAATGGAAATTTAAATATTAAAGTGGTTAGTTGTCTTTTTTTTATTAAAAGGAAAAAGGAATTTCGTTTATTTTGTGCTTATTTGATTTGATTTGGTTTTATTTTATTAAATTTTTTCTTTTTTTTTTTGCTATTAATAATAGGATGAATTATTGAAAACTCAAAAAATCGATCTAAAAGGTCATTCCGTTAATGGTGGAATTATTGCCAGTATTGTAAATGTCATTTAATTTCAACTTTAATATTTGTTAATTTGCATTTTATATATATAATTTTAATTTTAAATACTCGATTTTTTTTTTAGCCTGAAACATACAGAGGCAATTTCTTGGCTTCATCTGCTACAGGATATGCCTATGTGGAAGGAGAAGGAATTACTTTTGAAAAGGATACACGTAATCATAAAGAAGGTTACAAAGGTAAAATCAAGAAGAAACACAACTGCAAATATAATAAACTAGGTTACAATTCTAATTTGAATTTGACAGTTGTAACCGGAGCTTCTGAATTGTATTTTCCATAAAGCTTTTTTTTTAAAAAAAGATCCTCTATCTTTTTGATTTTTAACTATTTTATGTATCATCATCATTTTTTTTAAATAACTATTTATGGTCATCTTTAATATTGAAGCGTTATTATTATTTTAAAATCAATTGTACTTTTTGCTAAAATTTTATATTTTTTAATAAAGCTTTATTTTTTAATAATAATAAAAAGGATTGAATGAAATATTCTATACAAATTTAAAATGATAAAATTAAATAATAAATTATTGTTATTTATTAATTAATCTTTGAGAAGTACTTGTACAATATGTGCTACTTTCATATTTTTTAAATCTGTATATGTTTGTCCGGTACCAACAAACAAGATAGGTTGACCCGTTGTATAAGCCATTGAAAGAGCAGCTCCCACCTATTTCAATTATTTTTTTTATTTGTTAAAAATACAAATTTATATGCGTGTATATTATATATATATTATATAGGAAAAAACCAAACCTTATCATCTATAGTATCAAACTTGGTCAATATGATTCCATCAATATGTCTAGGATTTTGCAATCCTGAAAAATCTTTTAAAGCTTGATTAAATTTAGTTAACTGGTCAACTGCTTCATTTCCTACTAAAGCCTCACCAACAAAAATTATTTTATCTGGATTATTCACAGTTACAAGCTAAATAAAACGAATAAATATAAATATAATGTTAAAAAATATAAATAAAATAACATTAATCTGTATATATAAAAATAAAATAATAATGAATAAATTATTTTATTTTTTTAACCTTTGCTAAAGCTCGCATTAATGGTTCATTATCTTGCATACGGCCAGCAGTATCGATTAAAACCACATCAAACTTATTTAACTTTGCTAAATAGTTCAAATAATATTTATATTCATTAAAATTCGTAATTGCATTACCAACATCATCATCACATTAAAAAAATATTTAAAAATTCACCATAATTAATGGCATCTTTTGCAATTCCTGCAGCATCTTTTCCATATCCTCGTTCATAAAGTTCCACACAAGAGTCAGAACCTAAAGCACCTAGGTTTCTAACATGAACTCTTAATTGTTCCACAGCGCCGGATCTAAAAGTATCGCAAGCTGCAATAAGCACTTTCAAGCCATTCTGCAATAACCAAAAACATGTTTTTGATAAATTTGTGGATTTTCCTATAAATTTTATTATTTGAAATAATTAAGTTAGAAATAATTATGATAACAAAACAAGAAAATTTAATTTATCATCTAATTTAAATCATTACCAACTCCATTTACACCTATGAAACAAATCGTATATGGACGAGATTCAGATTGTGCTTGTGCTATATCACGTAATAAATCTACAGATGTTTTTGGTGTAAGGATACGTTTTAAAGAATCCTCCATAGATTGTTTAACAACGGATTGCATGCCTTTGTATTATATCAATGAATCAACAGATTAAATATTAACGATCAATTAGTGACTTCATAACAATGATGAATAATATGATTTAAACATACTTTTAAAAGTTGTTGTTTTTTGTCCGACAATCTTTTTTGCAACTGATTCACATAAATGTATTGCAATATCAGTCGCAACATTCTTTTTTATCAAATGATCTTTCATAATAGCTAAAGCTGGTGCAAGATCTTGTTCAGTAATAGTTTTCTGGCCAGTGATATTTTTGAAAAATGAAAAAATGCTCGATGCTTTGTTTTGGTTGTCGTTTGAAATTTTGTCATTCATCTCTTCCTCCTCCTCATCTTCATCCCCTTCACTTTCATTACCACCCAAATCTTTTACTTCGTAATGACCGTCATTAAAATGACGCCCTAATTCATTTTCATCAACGAATTGTTTGGAGACAACCGTAGAATCAACATCGCTATTTTGTTCAGCGCTATAATCAAGACTTTCCATCTGTTCCTTTGTTATTTTATCATCCCATACGCGTATAACCTTTTTTCTTGTGGGCTTATCATTCCTAAGTGAAATGAAAGAGATATCTTTTTTGAGTATACAAATATAATATATATTGATTTTCTAATCAAGTTTAATTTCACTTACTCGGATAATAATGCATTAGAACTTTTATTGTTTTTTGGTTTATTTCGACCGCCACGACCTTTAGGTTTTTTATTATTAAGTGCCTCGATATTACGAGCTATTTCATCTTCATCAACGACAGGATTTGTAGGTGGCTTAGTTATGTCACTCACGTCTAAAAGAAAGAAAAAAAAAGAATCAATAAAATAGATAATATTGTATAACATAATTATAATAAAGGTAAAAAACTATTAACCAAGCTTTTTGGATCCTTCTAAAGTTTCTTTATATTTTTTTGTTTGTTCAAATTTTCTTGGCTTTGATCTTTTATTTTCTTGAACCTTTAAAAAAATAAATTTATTTTAAAATATAATAATATTATGTACATATATTATTATGATATAAATATCATTATTAACATACTTGTGTATCCTTGGTTTCAATATTATCAAGAATTCTATCAAAATCTTCGTCAAAAGTAAAATCGTGAATTTTAGAAGTATCACGAATAAATTCACTAAATTTATCGCAAAAGAATTTTTTCACCGTTGCCAAAAGTTCTTCTATATAAGCCAATTGAAGGATTTTTTGATATGCAACCTATTATTTTATCAATATATATATATGTATGTATGTATTTGTTAACTTTGTAAAAAGTGCAATAAGGAGGCAAAAAAACCTAAAAAAAACGCATTTTTTTTTTAATATAAAATTGTACAATAATTAACTTTTTGTACTATTTAATATAGGACTCACATTATTGGACATTTACCACAAAAATCAAGTCCAGCTCGTTAGCAAAAGTCCATTTTAAACTGTATGAATCTTTGATATAACTATTTTCGCCAGCTCTCTCTTCGATTAAAATATCTTTAATCAGAAAATTTATAGGAGAATTAGTGATACGTGCAAAGGATTTTGACCAAAGGACAATACCACCTTTGGTAAAGATTGTAAAAAAATCGAGCATTTGTATATTTTTTAATTTGAAAAAAGAAAATTACTAAAAAATTATTATAAATTAACGTGCTTAAATTTGATTTGTTGATCGTCAAAATTGAATTCCTTAAACAGTAATAGTGATATATATATATATATATGCATCCAAAAATGATTCGTGTTTTTTTTTAAAAAAATTTTTTACAAATATCAAATGATGATCCTTAATAACGTTCATAGATGCTTTCGAGTTCTTTTTGGTCAATCTGTAAAGAAAAGATATTCCTCGGAAGCGTCAAAACCAGGGGGTAGAGTTCGTAGAGCAAAGTTCAAAGAATGGCTAGCCAATGAGGCCAAATTATTTGAAAAACCTTTGTTAAACAAAACTAATTACTTGGCTTCGGATGTAGTAAGTGGGTTTTTATGTTAATGTTTACATTTTGATTAACTATTTAATTAAATTGTTGTTTTGAAATGTCTTATTATTTCTTAGTAGCCATTTCCAATGAATCCATATTTTAAACCACAGCCACCTTTATCAGATTTAATAAAAGAAGAAATATGGAAGGGAGTAATGATTGAAGATAAAACAGTGCGAGAGATTGGTACAAAATATAATATTTCATTAAAACGTATTCAAGCCATAGTTAAATTGAAAAATCTTGAGAAAGATATGGAAAAAGAGGTAAATCATCATTTATTTATAAAAAATAACTATATCGTCGAGTATACAGATTTCAATGATGCAGAAACAAAATTTCGATTAGTCTTGAAGACTATATATTAATAAATGGTTAAAGTTAAAAATTTACTGAGAAATTTCTCTTTCTTTAAGGGAAAAAAGGTTTTATGTGATAAATGATAACTAAAAATTTTTTTGTATATTATATTCATGTATCACGCATATTTATTTATATTAGGGAGTTCAATTACAAAAAAATTTTTGTAATCATATGGAAAAAATGTTGGGAACACGTATAAGTGGAGATGATAAATTATTTGAAACTGATATAAAGATGGGGAAGCCTAGATTTGAATTGATCGAGGAAGAGAAAGAAATGTCATCAGAGGTAAATTTATTTATGAGGGAAGACGATGCATACATATATAAAATTTGTACAGGGACACAACTGAACTTTTATTTAACAATAGGACGCAGCGAAATTATTGCACAGGAAAAGTCTTAAAAAAAGAAACGAAGAGCAAAAAATTTTTGAAGAAGCAATTGATTCGTCATTAAAGGACAGAAGATCTATTAAATCAGAAAATGTAAAAAAACAAATGAAAGAAATATGTCAAAATGATGAAGAGAAGAATAAACGATTTGAATTCAGATTTAAAGATGTTAATACTATGGTAAAAGGTTTTATAAATTGATTTTAAATTTGTTTATTTTAAAAGAATAAATAATTAACGTCTCAAATTTTTCTTTCCTGCTTTTAGGATGTTTTTATTCGTGATAAAGACGGTAAATTATACCATCAGAAAAAAAATCGGCAGTCAATATAAAGGAATTTCCAGGCTACAAAAACTTAAAAATCATTTAATATAAGAAAGAAATTGTTATATATAAAGTGGTGCGGCTATTTTTTTGCCTTTTGAATAATTATCATTATTTTTTTATTTGACTAGGTTCAAACAATTGTGTATATATATATTCTATGCTATTCCTATTCCTTGGAATGTAATGTAAAATGGTAAAAAAAATGCAAATATTGCCAATAAAGGGAATTTACATAGTTGTTTTTTTCAGAAAGATCATCAAACTTTACACGTGAATTTTAACCAAATTTAGAATGATGAGCACGAAAAATTAGATTTGGGAAGGACATATAATAGTTGATGTTGACCCTGGCGGAAGGGATTTATTTGTTGCTGTGAAAATCAAAAAGTATCATTTATAAATGAGTTAAAAATGAAAGTTAAATAATTTAATTATAAGCAAATAAATTTTAAAAGAATGTATATGTTATTAAATAAAAAATCTACGTACAATTGGTTTTTTTTAAAACCGAAACCGAACCGTTGGGAGCTTTACTTGGGTTAAGCAGGAAAAATCACATTATATTGGTAGTACAATTACGATGTTGAGCTCTGAAATTTATTTTGTTCACTTTGTTGAGCATGCCCCATATAATAATAATATTACATTTTCTGTTCCTTCACAGATTCCAACTACAGCAAATCTCTGAAATGCTTTTCTATATGGACGATTTAGAAAATCTTGGAGAAGGTTAGTATGGTTAAACTATATTGGCAAACAAAAGGCAATGAACAAACTATTGTAGAATTTGAGCAAGTATACTGATTAAATTTCTATTTGGTTGTTGGCATACTAGTATAGTGTAACACGTATTATTTTTATAAATTTATAAATACAAACAGTTTACATCTTCAGTCATTTAATTTTTTATTTTGGTATCAAATAAATAAACACAATACAATCTTTTATAATTCACCATCATTAACTTCCTTTTCATTAATTTTATAGCGAGGATTGAGAATCACTTGATTTTAATAAAAAAAAAAACGAGGGAATGAAATATTCTTGGAAGAAAATATCATTTTTGTTTTTTTGTGTCGGATGATGCGCGTGGATATTTAAAATATGCATGCAATTTCCCAAATTCAACCACCCCTTTCTCTTCAAGTTCCAAAGGTCACTCTTCTGGACCCATAAAGCAGCTAAAACGGGAGTTCGTAAAAAAAAGTGTAGAGTAAAAACTATAAATGTTTTAAATGTGAAGGATGCTTTGTAATCATCTGTGTTTGGGACGTTCCAGATATGTTAAATATCAAAATTCCTTTTATTATTAATGGACTAATTTAAATTATACAACGGGTATGTAAAGGCATATATGCCAGACCCCTTGGAACCATGATGTTAACAATATAAGCTATCCTGCTAATTATAATTGAGAGAATGTTATAATCATTCTCTTGCTGCTGCTGATGGTGATGATAAAACGGCTGATAGTCAAGATTGGAGTATAAAGAACGAAAAAGGCCAGAGATTTTTAAGAGGGACTTCAATTGACCCACCACTATGACAAGAAAATCTGGCCGGGCAGCAACGGTAATGAGATTTTCTTTTCGTTCATAGTCAGCTATAGAATTGAACCTTCATTCAACATAGAGCATGCATAGTATGATAGATATAATTTGGTTGTAGAATGACTAATTTATTTGTGCTTTTATCCGCATTAATAAAATTAAATTGGAATTGTTTATTTAAAATGAACTTAATCGCTTATTTTTGTTTATGAATGAAACTTGTGATAAAAATGTACATACGTGTAACTTTCAAAAAATATCTAAAAAAGATTATCCCGTCTTCAATAAAAGATTTTTTTTCAAAGATTTTTAATTGGGAAAAAAGCAATTTTCTGAAAAATAATACCAACAATATTTTTAAAAAATACTATATTTAAAATAAGATAAAAAAATCTTTCAAGTGTATTTCTTTTTTTACAAACAAACAAACACACGCATACATACATAAATATACACATAGATACATACATACATACATATATATATATATATATATATACGAACATAGATTTGAATGTTTTTATAATCATTACAATAATTATAATTATAAACAAAATGGAAACAACAACAATTCAAAATAGAACTTTTCAAATATCATTAGACCAACCTTTTGGTATATATATTGACGACTATTTTGTAAAATGGTATAAATTTGTTACAGGGAGCAATGCAGAAGATTTTGCATTCATTCAAGGAGAAACACCACTTTCAACAGTACCTGAAGTTGTCATTAGTTGTATTACATATTTTGCCGTTATATTTGGTGGACAAGTCATCATGAAAGATTTTTCACCAATCAAACTTAAATTGATTTTTCAACTTCATAATTTCGCATTGACTGTTTCATCAGCAATTCTATTAGCTTTGTTCTTTGAACAACTTTTACCTATTTATTGGCGTAATGGAATCTTCTATGCAGTTTGTAACAATGATGCTTGGACTCAAAAATTGGAATTATTATATTATTTAAATTATTTAGTAAAATATTGGGAACTTGTTGATACAGTTTTCTTGGTCTTGAAAAAGAAAAATTTAGGTAATAAATTGTCATAGTAATTGTTGTTATTATTATTATTATTATTATTATTATTATTATTATTATTATTATTATTTTATTTTAACTAAAAATTTTCATTTCCCTGAAAAGAATTTCTGCATGTATTTCATCATAGTATGACCATGGTTCTTTGTTTTACACAATTGGCAGGAAGAACTTCTGTGGTAAATCCTTGATTTATTTATATAATTATAAAAAAAATTCCCAATTGCAATTCTAATTTATTTATTCTAATTAATTTATTCTTAAAAAAGTCCTGGGTGCCAATAACTTTAAATTTAACTGTCCACGTGTTTATGTATTATTATTATTTCCGAGCTGCTGGAGGTGCAAGGATTTGGTGGAAAAAATACCTTACGACATTGCAAATTGTTCAATTTGTAATTGATTTGGTTTTTGTATACTATTGTTCTTATACATATTTCACCGCAACATATTGGCCTTGGATGCCTAATCATGGATCTTGCGCTGGTAGTGAAAGAGCTGCGATCTTTGGATGTGGACTTTTGAGTAGTTATTTACTTTTGTTCATTGGATTCTATCGAAAAACTTATAACGCAAAACCTTCGACAATTACGAGTAAAGGAAAAACATCCGTTAAAGCTGAATGAATTGGAGATTAATTGACCGATTGATATTTATTATTTGTTTGCTTTTATTTTGTTTTTGTTAGTATGTAATATAATTATTATTATATGAGATAGATTTTAATTTTAATTTAAAAAATAAATAAATATATTAATATCCAGTCAGTATTTTGAAAAATGTAACCTATCAGAAAAAGACATATTGTGTGCAACGTACAACATCATATAGATCAAATAACGAATTAATAATAATAATTTTTAATTTCTAGAGTCATAATTTCAGAAGGGGAAAATTTTTTTCTAGTAATAGATAATAACAATCTAATAAATTATTTACACGATGGCAATCCCAATCGAAGAATGGTATTATGAAGTACCCGTAATAACAAGGACATATGCGACAGCTGCTGTTTTGATAAGCTTGGCTGTAGTATGAAATCATTTTCAAAAAAAAAATTAATATTCATCTAAATCCAATTTATTTTATTAACATTGGTACATGATTTTATTTTTGATTAGCAAGTTGGATTCGTGACTCCATTTCAATTATATTTAAACTTTGATCAGACTTTTAATGGTCGTCAGGTAATGAATAGTTGGATTGCTTTTAAATTATGATTACTATAATTTATAGATTACTAATATTTCATTCTTTATGGAAATGATATATATAGTTTTGGAGATTAATTACAAATTTTTTATATTTTGGTCCATTTTCACTTGATTTTCTATATCATATGTTTTTTTTGTATCCTTTTGATTTCAAAATTCTTAATGGATTGATTGATTTGATGAACTGATGGAAATATTATATGTATATATCCTTAAGATTTTGTTAATTTTATGGAAAAATAACAGAGTAAGATATAGTCGTATGTTGGAGGAAGGTTCATTTCGTGGACGTACAGCAGATTATTTTTGGTTAATATTTATATCGGCGGTTGCTTTACTCGTATGAAATTTTATTTAATTTTCTATATATACATTAGTTGATTTTTTTTAATTAATTAATTGACTAATTAATGATTATTGCATAATATTAGTGTCTATCACCACTTACAAATATACCATTCTTAGGATCGCCGCTTGCATTTACATTAGTTTACATTTGGTCACGGAGAAATCCTTTTATAAGATTAAATTTTATTGGACTATTCGTATTTGGTGCACCGTATCTTCCATGGGTTTTACTTGGATTTTCACTTTTGTTAAATAATGTATTTCCTATAGGTGATACATTGGGAATTATAATTGGTCATATATATTATTTCTTTGAGGATGTTTGGCCACATGAAAGGAATAGTGGCGGTAGACGTTGGTTAAAGACACCACAAATAATGTAATTTGTTATATATATATATATACATACATATATACGCGCGTGTGTGTATGTGTGTGAATTTATATTTATATTTATATTTTCTTTCTCTTCTTCTACTAGTGTACGGTTATTTGAAGGAGGTCAAACAAATACAACTGATGGTATAACGACTGAAAATGAAATAGCTTTTGCTGAGGGAGTAGGCGAACATGGAGATCAAGCAATTGCAGGTGATGATAATAATTTAGTTCCTTTACAAGAACGACAGGATTAGTTATATTTAGATTTGTATATAAAATAAAGGACATTTTTATTACAAAAAAAAAAAAATATATAATAAGTAATTTAATAATTTGGAATTGTTTGTTTTTATTATAAATAATTTTGTTCATTATCAAATTCTAATAATAGCAATAATAATTAATTATTTTTTTTTTAAAGATAATTTGTAATTATTTTATGTAATTTATGTTTTTTTTTCTTTAGCTTTATAATAAATAAAATTATACAAAGATTTATATGGTGTGGATATGATATGGATTATGATTTTTAATTTACAAAAAGATTTTTGACAAGATTAACCCAATTATGTAATCATGAGATTTTACCTGTATTATTTTTTCCTCAAGCATCTGGGCATTGTTTATTTTGAAAACATAAGGAGCAATTAATTTTCTCGCCTTAATATTAATATTAATATACATGAAACACTCGAGAATATCACTTTTGGCTAATTTGCTTTCTTCGTGGCATAAATTTCATCTTGTACAGTCAAAGCTCGTTAAATTCATGGGTTTGGCACAGAAAAATTTATGAATTTATCGAATTATTCCATTATCGAAAGTCGCTCTTTAATAGGAAATGTATGACTTTATAGAGATTTTTCTATAAAAAGATAAGATCTTCAATGAATTTAACAAATAATAAAAATACTAAAACAATTCATTATTCATTTGTAAAAAAATCATCCATGGTTGATTGCTTCAAGCTATCTAAATGGAATTTAAATAATTGTGAATGAAATTTCCGAAAAGTAGACAAAGTATTTAACACAAGAAGAATTAGCAGCTAAGTATAATAATGTCACTCAAACAGCAATCTCTAAAATTTTTAAAAATAAAGATAAATATCTTGCTTTAGATTCAGAAACAACAGACTTAAATAAAGAAAGAAATTGTCAAGCTGCATTTCCTGAAATTGAATAAGCGGTTTTGGTTTAATTAAAAGCTCTTCGCAAATTCTACATTTTTCAAGAAAAGATAAATTGTTTTTTGTTCTTTTTTTGTCAATTGAAACTTCATTATCATCTGTAATTCTATGCTTAATTTGAAAGTTTGAATTCATTTTTTCAATGGTTAATAAAGTTCTTAAAATAATGTGACTTGATGATTTATCCAAAAAATCAAATTATTACTTATGTAAAATAGTCAATATTTTTAATGGTAATCCATATTTTAATGGTTACACAAGATATGAAATTAAAGAGTGAGATTTATTATATGATGCCTATAATAAACAGTAATGGAGGTATGACTTTATTGATTATCGAGATTTTATTATGATTATGAAATTATCAAATAGGATTTTAATATTAGTGGCATTGGTTCCTGAAGAGATTATGAATTTAGGTAATTATGAATTTATCGAATATGAATTTAATGAGCTTTGACTGTATTTCTTGCAATAAATTGCAGTCTTTGGAATATATAATTTCAGTCAATTTTTTTTAAAAAAATTGTTATTTGTATATATATAATAATAAGGCATAGGGAGAAGCATAAAAGCATATAAATCCTTTTTTTAACAAAAAATCGAATAAAAATTTGCTTTTTTTTTACATTGAGATCAAGATGTTGAGTAATTTTGTACATTTTTCAACTATTATTAAAAAAATCAATAATTCAGCAAGTAACACCAATATACAGCAGATCTACTATGGAACCTAAGAATTACAGCACCATTAGAAGCATTCTAAAAAAAGGATCAAGGTGAAAAAATTGCTCAAAATAAATGATACTCAGAAAGCATCATGATGATACATTATTACCCAATAAAAAGCAAAAATAATAACACACAGTCAATCTTGATATAAGAAAATCATGTTATAGTGAAGGTTTTTTAAATCTCAATTTATTTTTTTACTAATAACTTTCTTATAGAACAAGAAAGTTTAATAGTACCAGTACTTGCAATATAAGGTATAAGAAAGTCCCATGCAAATTTTGTATATAAATACTCTTGTTATATAGGAAAGTGATGATGATCTTCCCATATACAGATATTATCTGTAGCACAATTTATATTGTTAATGTTAATAAGAAAGGGGTCCTCTTATATTGAGATTGACTGTGTATAATTGTTGATGATAATGATCGTGATGACGATAATCTGAAAATTGAATACCGTAACAATTAACAATTTAATTGATTTATACAAGTATTTACACTAGTAAATGATAAATTAAAATCCTAAAGTAGAATAAGTAGAATTTCACAATCAATTAACATTCTCATGATCATGTTACACCTATTGATAAAGTTCGTGACCACATTATTTTATCCCAAAAATGGTCTAAAGACATGTGTTCTCCTCTTAAAAATTTTTTTTCCTTTTTAGTAAAAAAAAAACTATTTATTAATAATATACTTTTTTTTTTTTTTTGCTTTATAATCTTTATTATCATTCGTTGATTTTTTATTGTTATGTCGCTTTTCTCTTCTTTCTTCCAAAACAAAAAAAATTAGAAAATATTTTTTCACTGAATTACTAATTTCCTTTATTTTTTTGTCATTCCTTTTTTTTGGTTCCTTAATTTGTTTATGATATTATTATTATTATCAAAGAAAAATGTCCAGTGACAGTAATAAAAAGAAAAAATTGAGTAAAAAGAAAAAAGGATTGAAAGAAATTGATGGTAAGGAAATTTATTCAAATAACTAAATTATTTAATATACATTTTAAATAGTTAAAACATAAATCTTTTCTCTGAAGAAAATGTCAACAGTACAGATGTTGTTTGCGGGGAGAGTGTTAGGGATTGTGATGATTTTTGGAATTATATGAATGAAAGAAAGGAGAAATCCTCTTTATTTAAATTTTTGGTTTACTTGATCTACATGTCTTGTATTGACTATAATTCCAGTAACATCAAATCTATCTGGCTTTATCTTTATCAGAAATATAGTGATTGAATGGCAAGTTACATTTGTTTTAATTTATGAGTTAACATTAATAAATTAGTATAATGATGAAATTAGAGGGGATTTTAAATTCAATTACAAATCATGAAATTATCTTCATACCTAAGCAGCCTATCAATTTAATATGGATTTCTTGGTAAAATAAACAACTCGTTAGAGCACAGGTCTGAGATCCCCTCATTAGAATACTAGAGTTGCTTTTCAAAACTAGTTAGGCACTATTAAACCCCTTCTAGACTAGTTTCAGAATAGTTTAGAAAGGCAACTCTATGGAGAGCACAGGCATCCTTAATAGTTCTTATTGTAAAATCCAATTTGATAGACTGCTTAAATCTGAATTCATATAGCAAGCTAGCAATACAAACAATTAATTGATGAAAAATATTAATTTGAAATCTTATATATATTTGTTTTATTAGGGAAAAAGGTTGAAAAGATTGAAAAAGATCATGAAAATAATGAAGACTTAACTAAGTTTTGGCACCTGTGTGACAAAGCGGCTCACCTAAACAAATATACACCATTCATTTTTTCATTGATAAAGATGTGATGCAATTTGTTTGGTTAAGCTTAAAAAAGATAAATGTCAACTCTTCACTGACTAAATTGGAATCAGCTATTGAAATTATTCATTCTGTAAGACAATTTACAAGCTTTTTCTCAATTATACACATTCTCAATAATAATTCTTATTGTTTTTAGTTACGTTATTATAAAAATATTCCATTAGTGGTTAAAGTCAGGGTTGGCAAATTGACTGGTTCATTGAGAAAGATGGATTTTGGACTGGTCCATTGCAATTAATAAAATACTAAATATGGTCAAAGTGTTACACTAATGGACCACCAATAGACCATCAATGGACTGCACATTTGCCAACCCTGGTTAAAGTTATCTCCGAATTGATTGGGTCTTTTATGATCAGCAATAATAATCCCCTATTATCTGGGATAATTGATGTTATGAATTTACATCCTGATCTAATTGAACAACTACAATTTTTCAACTTATGGGATGAAGTAAATCAAGGTTTTGACATTATATCTCCGCCAGACAATCTATTAGAATTTGTAAACTTATATTTAGAAAAAAAAGGATGTTATGGAATCAGTCACATGATGGGTTTGCGCCCATTAAAAATTTCATATTTTGGGATTTATATAGATTATCCTACTAATACTAATGGTAAGTTTTTCATTATAAATTATAATGATTTTAAAAAATTGCTATTTTAAAAAAAAATTTTTTATAGGGATTACAACATAAGTGTGGCCACAAAGGAGCGAAACGGATCTTTATCCAGACCAAGTAGAAAACCCAATATACATGGATATATAAATGGAAGAACATTTATTTATGAATTTTTTTTTTCAGAAATATCATATGGTCCTAGGGAAAAAGGTCCTGTCACTGTTGATCATATCTGCAGTGATTGTCTAAAATTATTAAAATTTTCAAAAGATTCTTTTGATCAGGGTTGGTGAATGTGTGGTCCATTGGTGGTCCATTGATGGTCTATTGGGTCCATTAGTGTAACATTTTAATATTTTATTAATGGCAATGGACCAGCTCAAAGTCCATCAGTTCTCAATGGACCAGTCAATTTACCAACCCTGCTTTTGATAAAATAATAAATCATGGGAATTTGGAAAATGAGGAACTTTTAAACCGGAAAAAAATACCAACAATTCTCTTACATATATATAGCAAGTATAATATTATTTACTTCAACCATTTTTTAATTCTTAACCTTTTTTAATATTAATATATTTTTTTAGACTTCATGTTAGAAATATTAATAGTAGATAGAAAATACTTTCCATTACATTGTGTTAGGAGTAAAGACTAGTGCCGTAATCCAAAAAAGGAAAAAGTATGGTTGCAAAAGTGGTTGCAAAGGTAATTGCAACCACTTTTTATATGCCGTAAATACAATTACTGCCATCATCATAATTTACGGCACTAGTCTTTAGTTAGGAGATTAAAGTGTTTGGAAATCCCAATTGATGAAGACAGTGACGAATCGTTTCGTAAGAAAATGGTAACGTTAATAATTCATTTATACAATGTAAATAAAATATTAAAAGAAACAAACGAAATGATTATACAAGTTGAAGAAAGCGAAATCCATTCACACAAAGTTTCTAAACATTTAATAATTCCAACTTACGATAGTGATTAAATTAAATGAAAAATCATGTAAATAATGTTTTTAAATAATTTTCCAATAATCACTTTTATTGCTTTTTCATTATCTTGTATTTTAATGATTTGATTCATCAAAAATTAAACATAAAAATAGATTCTAAGAATAAATGTTGCGTAATTCATCTTGTAGTGTTTTAGATATTTTTTATTTGACCAAAAATTAGGTCATTTGTCAATCTTCTAGAGTTTGAGATCATATTGGAGTCAACGAGTAAACACAAGACGAAAAAAATACCGATTTCATATTTAATCATTTAACTGTATTTTCACCTCCAAAATTTCGAAATCGATTCTCACTTATTCTTTATAAATTATTTTTTTATTATTAGTGTACTTCTTAATTCAGGAGGATTAACACTGATCAAATCGAAATTGTTTTAACCAATTTGTTCATCAGTTTCTATTGGTTAGCTTTATTATCTATACGAACATAATGCGGAATTAATGTGTTAAACACGTTCTTAAATATATATATATATATATCTTTATTAATATATATATGATATAAATTTTTTAAAAATATAATAATAAACATCACATAGCTAATTGATCAGAAATTATAATAATAATAAATTAATTATTATTTTTATTGACATTATTGAATAAATAAATAAATAAATATGTTACTTGTATTATCTTCACCTTCAGTATCAATTACATTTACATCATTATTATTATCATCAATGGTGTCATCTTCAACATCGTTATAAGTTTCATAATCATCGTCATCAATGATACTTTCATTTTAACATTATAAATTTCATCAATATCATCTTCATTATTATCTAATAGTATATCCCTTAAACGGTTTTTCGGCTATTGATAGCCGAAATTTTTTTTCTGTTATAAAAAACTTTTTCACTTCCTAATACAAAAATGATCTTTGCGATCCAGCTGATTGATCTGTGAATAAAAATTCGGTTGTTATCCTTGTGGTTTTCGTAAAATCATCCTTAAAAGTTGGTCGATTGACTATTTTTACTTTGCAGATCGTTAAATTGGCCAATAAGAATGCAAGATCGTGATCAAAAAATTATTTTGTGTTACTACTAAAGAATACTTTGACCGTTTAAGGGATAGTTATATAATTAATATTATTCAAAGTAATTATTATATCCATGACAAATATTTAATTCTATCTTACTTTTATTGTTGTTTTTATTTTTACCAATATAAAAAATAATCTCCTTAAATTGTGTTAAAAATTTTTAAATAAAGATGTTAGCACAACCATTTTTTCCTTCATTGAATGTGCACTAAGTGTGAAAATCAAAATTTAATTAGATATTTTACTTTGATGTTGTATGCATTTCTTAACCAACTCCTTTACTGGTCAATTGTTGAGACTAACATTTGCATCAGGATTTCATGTAATGAACTAAATGCAAATATTTTTTTAATAAATTTTCGTAAACAAATCTAGTCAGAATATGTAATTTATATACCTTATTAACAATTTTAGCAATTAAGATGGTGTCTTGTCTATTATAAGGAACATCTATATCAACTTTGAAATATTTCATTATAGTTCTGATTTCCATCTACATATATATAACAAATAAATTTATATTAAATCAATGAATAAACAGATCATTAAAATTTTGATAATACAAATATATTTATATTTACCAAATATGATTTATATTCTTTACTGATTTCAAGATCCTCACATATTTTTTCCACTTTAATGTAGCTCATATTCACTGGTTTAAAATTTTTGTCTTTCTTTAATAAGTTGTTTTTTTTCTTTTAGAATTCTATCCAAATCATTAATCTTTTTTTGTAACCTTGTTGCCATTTTCCGAAAAACTACTATCACTACTATTACTATTACTGCTATTATTCTTATCCGGTCCCGTTTACTTCGTCGAAAATCATTTCGTCGACAATCATTTCGTCGACAATCATTTCGTCGAAAGTTCATTTCGTCGAAAATTATTTCGTCGGCTTATGTGTCGTACTAATGATAAATGAGGTGATGATAGTGACGGCAACAATATCGACATTGAATATTTTAGCATGATAATAATTATTGTTTTTTATTAGAGTGTGTGGATCAGACAAATTGGTAATATTCCTTTCATGATACATAAATTTGAGTCATTCGTATACTTGCAAAC
>CAJVPN010000763.1:0-21671 GCA_910592215.1 Entrophospora candida
AAAGAAGGAATCGATGAATGACTAATTTAATCTCCACTATAAATTATTTGTTATAATTATTTGTCTTTTTATTTTATCTTTTTTAAAGCTAAATTATAATAATGTTTTGAAAGAATAAACTTTTTGATTCTTGTTAAATTGTGGTTAACAATTATGGCTTAACTTTTGACTACTCTTGGCAGTTAATTGCAAGTAATTCGGTGCTTGTCAATTAATTAGTTTACAATTTACTTTGGTTTCCTCTTTCTTGCACTTAGACAAAACTGTGGGCACACCTAATGATACCAGATAACTGTAAATAAATAAATATGGTCTTTTACAAAACTCGAGAGCTTCTATAAAGTTCCTTTTATTCACTTGTGATCGATTTATTCGTTTGCATTTATTGACTCGCTTTGGTTTACTTGAAAAACAACCCAAGTAGCTTGTTTAACAACCTTACGTTTACGATTACAATAACGCTACCAGTATTTCCAATTATACCTTTGAACGATGCTTCATTAACACTCACCAGGTAACCAACATTAATCCTAACCTTGCTTGCTTGTTCACTAAGCAAATAAATGTGGCTTTATACCAAAGCTCCACGATTGTTACCTTTTACCAAGACATTGACTACACTTGTTGCTTTTATCAAGGTGCTTTAAACAAAGGAAATATTTTTGTTTAACGATTAATTTTATTTAATAAAAATAATGATTCTATCAAAGTTTTATTTTATTAGAATGTTAATTATCCTCTGCGAGGACAGAAGTTATCTTTAATGAAATTTTTGTTGATCAATACAATAACTTGATCAATAAATATTGATATTATAATTATTTACATAGTGATAATAATTAATAAAATACCGAATCTCCTAAAGACAAAGTGTTAATAACTAACCAGAGGTACTATTTTTTATTTGTATTGATATAATGTGGTGTCTTTTATTTTATATAAACATTTTAATTGAAAATCAAAACACAGATCATTGCTGGGATAATTATAAGATCCTTATCAACAACGAACGATTGGTATTTTGCTTTATTAACATATAATTATAATACTATAATTATAAGAAGACGTCAAGACAGCATGACTGACTGTTGCAGAAGAAACAATTCAAATATGCAACATTTGATTATCGGAAATTTTTAGAGATATTGAAGCATGCACGCTACCTTGAACACTTTACAGTCATTCTCACATCTTCCTCATGTACACAAGGCTAATCTGACCAAGATTTCCCCAATGATACAACGATGCTACAGAATTCCAGGGGGGGATCACATGGTCCTGAAATTTACCGAGACTGCATCAATCGTCAATGACGTTTTCACTAATCTTCCCAGACCAGAGATGGCTGCTGGCATGCTAGCTGAAAAGTTGTCTGCAAAGTTCCTACCTCTAGGGAAGGATGACACTGTGACCAAGTCGCAACTCTGCTGATGAATTGTAGTGCCATGTAAATATCCAGATCTATCAAAGCAACGAAAATCTGCAACTTGTTTTCAAGCACCAGGAGGTTACAATTCAGAGGAGGGTTGGTAGCCCTGAAATTGCATTTGGGCTCTGATGTTAAGAGGAAAGTAGTAAAATAATGTTTGTTTTGTATAATCATTTTCATAAATTCACTGTTTTTTTGATACTAACCAATTTAATAATTTTGGGTAGGGGACTGGATGGGTTTTTTCCCAACCAGTCTTCTGTCCTATAGATTAAAATTATTGCATGATTATATACATCTTTGTCAGCAATATGGCCAACAAGAAAAAAGTTATAAATTGGTTCAAATTTTGGTATATTTAAGGCTCCACATGAGCCAGCTCTCAAGCTGGCTTGCGAGGTGCTTTAGGTATGTTACATATAAATTAATCATCCCGAATTTTCTGTTTTCCTAATTTTTGTTTGACCAACTGAGCTTGTTATTTAAATTGGGGGTAGGATTGTTGGTAAGTTGGCATGCCACCAACAAGACAGCAACCTAGGACTCAAAATTTTGAATTCAGGGAAAATCCAAAACAATGACCCTGGTTGCAGCATCATCAGTTGGAGAATTTTGAACCAGTTGCAGACACTGGCTTTATTCTAGAGGTATAACACAAAGCAATCATCACACAAATGTCAACTCTCATCAGCAATCAATGCTCATACGGTGACAGCAAGCCTGGTCTGAAGGGAAGATAGGGAAAGTTTTGTTCAAAGCCTTCCAACATGTGTGAAACCTCCCTGTGGAAAAAAAATTCCATAGTTATGAGGCGTGTTAAGAGCACCGCATTGCATGTTTGTGACAGGAAATTTTAATTAAATCTGACACATGTGATCAACATCAGACTTATTATTCATAAAAAACCATACAACGGGAAGGAAAATAATTTTTTGATCCTCCCCATTTATTTATTCTTGTAAGCCCAGAGATCTGAGTAGTCTTGCATTGTTAAGAGTTTCATTTCTACATGGCCTTGGTATCATTACTACCTGGGAGATGCAATTGTTTGTTATGTCAATGATGATATCAATTGTATTGCATAATAATCATGACCATCATGAATATTTGATGGATGGAGGTATTCACATACAAAGAAATGATTAAATAGTTAAGTCATTTTTGTTTTATTAAGGATATATGGTTGGCTCGGTCTAAAGATCTCCTATTGCTGCGCCACGCGCTCATTCAAAAAATTGTGATTTCGTGATTCGTTCGCAATAAAATTTTTTAAAAACAAGTTTTCACGTGATTTTGGTTAAAAAATTATTTTCCTTACTCCCAAATATTGGAGATATAAATATTTCAACATTTTAAAGTGTAACGGATTACCAAATCTCAGAATGATATTTAAACAAAAGAATTTTACATGACTCACATTGACTTGAAAATAATTCTACACGGAAGATTTAAGAATATATTAATAGTATAAATTAAGATTTCAAAGAAATCGGAGAACTAGATGATAGAACCTTTAACATGTATAAATACGTTGTAAATTTCTTTTTCATGTAATCTTCAGTTAATGCTAACTTTCATCTTTATCTTGTAATAACAATAATATCTTAATAAAACACGAACATAAAATACTTTCTAATCAAAACCACTGCCAGTGGAATAATCCACCCACTTCCAAAACCAAATAAACCTTTTGCTCTAAGACTTACCTAACTGATTATTTAAATACTATCTTACCAGGGGGACGCCTTTGATAAGTATAGTGTGTGTGTATTTTCTTTTAATTTTATTTCTTTATATTTATTTAGATTAGGCCAACGCCTAAGAAGTGAAAACCCTAGCTAGGTACGGCCAGTTAAGAAACTGAGCCATAAATATAATTATTGAGACGTGCCGGCTCAGGCAGTTAACAAAGGACTGCTGAGAAAACGTTACCGGAAGGGAAGTAAAACTTGCCCCATAACGAATTAATAACTTGAGTGTTATTACTGCTATAAAATAAAAGAAAGCATAATTCAATATTTGGATACTGCCGTAAAATATAATAAAATAATATATTCTAACTAAACCTAGTAACTTGTGTGAGATACGGATTTTGACCTCACAATACCTACTGAATGATCTAAAATAAAGTTTATTAATTTATTTTGTAAAGGAATTTATATCAAATTTCTAAGACCATAACTGATGGAAATTATAGTGCAAAATCTGGCATAGTTGTATAATGGTGGTTTCTCCAATAGTTTAAAAGTAAATTTAATTCCTGTTAGATAATCCAGGACCCCGGAAACTTATATTAGATGTCCCCCTAGGTAAAGTTTATATAAAAAATTTCCAAAAGTTGCCGGCTAAGCTATAGGTAAAATTAATGGTACCTTAAAAAATGTTCAAGTTTTTACAGGGTAAAGTTTTTTTTGCCTCCCGGCTGGTATGTGGGTAAACTTATTAATAATTTATAAAATGTTCCATATGATTGATTTCTCACAACAAAAATGTATGCAAACGACCTTTGATTTCCCTATAATATCTATTATGCATTTTGGTTCAAGCCACAAAAAGGGTAAAAATAAATCTAGACCGTAATAAAGAAACTGTGCCTTCTAATACAATAAATCAACTGCAGCAGAGAACTCTTAATTTCCCTTTAATTGCTGACAATACTCATAAAAAACATTACTTTGATGAAATTAATGATACAGATGATGATGAATCCAATGAACATAATGATAACTTAGATGAATGCAGTAATGATGAATACAATGAACTTCCACTTGATGGAAAACCTTATATGTGTCCCAAGGAAATAAAATTGTGCAGACATAAATATTTTTCACGGCTAATTAATCAAAAATATATTGATTGAAACATAAAATAAAGACGCGTGCATATTCAGTAATTTTTTAAATTTTTGATAAAATTAAAATTAGTCTAATTTTTACTTTGAAATTTTATTTACTTGTAAATATATTCTTTTTAGTCACTGATATATGCTGTGCTAAATGTTTCTAAAGCCTATCAATTAGAAAAGGATGTTACTTGCTTGTGTGTACTGATGGAATTTTATGTATATCAAAGGTTCTTGCAATGTATCAATTGATAGGCGGGAAACATGGTTTTGTTTCAGAAAGTATTGATGATCTTGATTCATTATCTTATATCTCAGTTTCATTATTCATTAATATATATGGAGACACATTATTTTCAAATGAATGTAAGGCAGGAGGTAAATTGTATGCACATTTAAAACTAAAAGAAATAGTATATTATTTTGGTATTAGCATTCCCTTTATATTTCACTCAAATTCTCTCCTTACACTTGATCAAGATTCATTAGATATTTATTCATTTATTTTTTAATACAGATGAAACACATTCACATTTAGTTTCTATTTCTAATAACAAGGATGATTAATTGAATAAATAAATAATATAATTGTAATTTAAAAAAAAGGTCCCGACTAATAGAAGGGTAAAAAACATATGACAAAAAAAAAGTTCCTATTAATGACAAGGTAAAGTTAATAGATGATAGGCTGAGTAAAAAGACTATAAAATTTGCCCAATTTTTCCGGAACGTCTGATATGAGTTTCCGGGTTCCTGATAATCTTTATCTTCTTCCAATAAGCAATTAATTAATATTTTAATGCTTGTTATACGAATAAAATGGATTTCTCCATAAAATATTCCTATTTACACTGTGCCATTGTCTGTTGACAAGTGTGCATGAATATAATGATTTATAATCTTCTTCAAATGGCAAACTTATTTTTTGCTGAGATGAGACACTAAATGAAAAAAATTTATTTATAATTAAAAATAATTTATTTTGAATATTAAAACTAGAGTACCACCACCATTCTTTTGATAAGCACTTACTCGCGTCTTTCTCTTGGTTCATTTTCTTTACTTCTCTTAGAATTTTTGAGTGACGACGAGTGACGATAACCACCACCATCCTTACTCATTTTGCTTCTTATTATTTTCTTTTTTTCTTTTATATTTTTTTTTAAAAAGATTATTGATTTGATCGACGTGTACACATTAATTATTTATCCTATTGGTTGATGCGAATTGATTTTTTTTTGGGGAGACGTGAATTAATTTTTTTTTTTCCTTGGAAAACAACAAAGCAATCTTATTTTTCAATGACAAAACGCGAGTGTTGTTGTTTGATATGATATGGTTTGGCTCTCGTCTGAAGACGTGTTAATAACTAACGAGAGTTACTATTTTTGATATTTTTATTTTAGTTTATAAATATTTTAATTGGAATCAAAACGCGGAGCAGATCTCGCTGGGTGATTATAAGATCCTTATCAACAACAAACGATTGGTATTTATTTTTCTTTCTGTAATCATTGTTAATATATATTTATAATATTAATATTATAATTACAAGATATCAAGGCAGCACGATCGACTGTTGCAGAAGAAACATTTTGATATGCGATGTTTGATTATCGGAAATTAGCAGACGTTGAAGCACTCATGCTGCCTTGAACACTTTACAGTCATTCTCACGTCTTCCTCACGTACACAAGGTTAATCTGACTTGCATCCCCCGATGATATGATGATGTTGAAATCCAGGGGGGTCGCTTTGCCCTGGAGTTTATTGAGACTGCATCAATCATCAACGACACTTTCACTAATCTTCACAGCACTCAGACCAGAGAAGGCTGCTGGCATGCTAGCCAAAAAGTTGCCTGCAACAATCCTACCTCTAGATAAGAATGTCTCTGCAACCAAGTTGCAATTCTGGAGGAATATTAAGAGAATCTGCAACTTGTTTCAAGCTCTCTGATGTTAAGAGGAAAGTTGTAAAATAATGTTTATTTTGTATAATCATTTTCCTAAATTCCTTGTTTCTTTAATAATAACCAATTTATAATTTTGGTAGGAGGCTGAATGGGTTTTTGTCTAATCAGTCCTCTGTCCTGTAGATTAAAATTATCACATGTTTATATACATTTTTGTCAACAATATGGCCAACAAGAAAAAAGTCAATAAAATGGTTTGAATTTTGGTACATTATGTTATAAATTAATCATTCCCATAAATTTTCTGTTTCTCTTTAAATTTTTATTTGACCAACTGAACTTGTTGTTTTTTAAATGGGGCTCTTGCCCATATAATCTACACTAAGATAAAGGAGTGTAGCTCAACGAGAGCATGTATCTCACAAATATAAAGATGGCAGTTCGACTCTGCACACTCTTATTGTGACAGTCACCATGATCACTGCCATCAAGGAGAAAGTGTAAAATAAAATGATTTAGATTTTGTTTGATATGTTATGCATAAATTAATCATTTTCATAAATTTTCTGTTTCTCCTTAATTTTTATTTGACCAACTGAACTTGTTATTTAAATTGGGGGTAGGGTTGTTGGTAAGTTGGCATGCCACCAACAAGGCAGCAATCCAGGACTCAAAACTCTGAATTCAGGGAAAATCCAAAACAATAACCCAGGTTGCAACCTCCTGAGTTGAAGAATTTTGAATCAGTTGCAGATGCCAACTTTATACTGGAGAGGTATAACACAATCATCCACACAGGCACCGGCTATCAGCAATCAATGCCTATATGGTAACGGCAAGCAAACCTGGTCTGAGGGAAGGATAAGGGGAAGTTTTGTCCAAAGCCTTCCAACATGTGATGGACTTTACCCTTAGGAAAAAATTCCCATGGTTATAAAGGGTATTTGCGTGTTTGTGACAGGAAAAATAATTTTTTGATCCTCTCCATTTATTTATTCTTGTGAGCCCAGGGATCCGGGTAGACTTGCATTGTTAAGAGTTTCATTTCTATATGGCCTTGGTATCATTACTACCTGGGTGATACAATTATTTGTTATATCAATGATGATATCAAATGTATTGCATAATAATCATGACCATCATGAATATTTGATGGATGGATGAGAAGGTACTCCAAAATAAATAAAATGCTTTTTGTTTCCATCATAATCACATATATGTCTCTTGTCCACGGGCAGTACAAATTGAACTGTACACTTAATTGGTCATATGATTTGGAAGAGATGAAATCATTATATTGTCGAATAAAATAAAATCATCAATTATGTATGATGATTATAAGTTAATAGATTTTGTAATTATAATATTTACAAATTCTATTAAAGTGTTTGCATATTTGCAATTCTATTCTACAGTCTACCTAATCTTTTTCATTTTTCAATTTCCTTGACTATTTGTATATATAAATACTATCTGATGTTAATAATCTTAGATATGACACAATCTTCAGTAGGATACGAAATTCCCGATTTAATTTCGCGCATATAAATTTAAACTCAAGATGACACTTGATATATCATGTTTCAATTGTTCATAATTAGAAACCTTTTTTGGAGACACTAGAATAATATGGCCAACTCGTTCATTTTTTTTTCTTGTTGGTTTCTACAAAAGATAATATAATATTTTCCTCTATTTATTTATAAAATAGAAGAAAAATATAATTGATTTTTTTTGCCAATATGAATGTGAGTGAATATGACGCGAGCTAACAAGCCAGTTATGTTGCTGTGAGTGCTGGTTATCACTTGTTCAGTTCCCAACCAACACTCTTCAATTCTAAACACTATATTAAACTTAAGGTTTTACACATTTTTCTTTTCCTTTTGTAGTTTTTTTTGTTCTTTATAATTTCTATGAACGTAAATAAATTTTTGTTTTGTTTTTAAATCTAATATAAAAATCGATTATTTTTGCCTATACCGTTACTCTCCTCACTCACGCGGGAATTTCAAATTTGAAAGAATTATTGATAATGGAACACGAAAAATTGTAACTTTCATTCCCGAAAAGTCTTGATAAAATGAATTTGACTAATTAGTTAATTCAATGATAAAAATTGACTTTTTCAAAAAAAAAATTTTTTCAAACAATAATGAATTATTATTATTTACCAGTTTCCCAGAAACAAAGAAAATGGATATTTTCCTGTTTTTTATTATTAATGTTAATATTGTTTTCGCTGATAAATCCAGGTATAATAATAATCTTATTAATAGAAAACACTTATATATATATATATATGAGAAATTTATTATTTTACTTTTTATTATCACTTGAAACCAATCAGTAAAATCACAGTTGACAATAGGACCAACACCAACAATTGAACAACCTACAACTATTCCAACTCCTCCACCTGATCCTTCACCTCCACCTCCACCTCCATCTAATACAACTATATCTCCATCTCCACCTCCGCCTGAACCTAATCCTGAACCTGAACCGACACCTGACCCTAATGCACCGACACCTGACCCTAATGCACCGACACCCGACCCTAATGCACCGACACCTGACCCTAATGCACCAAAACCTGACCCTAATGCACCAAAACCTGACCCTAATGCACCAAAGCCCGACCCTAATGCACCAAAACCCGACCCTAATGCACCGACACCTGAACCGATACCTAATCAACCAACATCACCTAAACCTAATAATCCGGCACCTACACCTGAACCTAAACCTAAGCCTAAACCTGAACCTGAACCACCACCACCTAAACCTAATAATACACATCAACCTCAACCTCCACCTCCAGCTCAACCTCAACCTGAACCTAGTCCACCTGAACCTAGTCAAACTCTATTTACTCCTTTTAAAAATCCACCTCCCAAACTTTACATAGTGGTGTATTTTATTATTGGTTTTGGAATATTAGTAATACTTGGTTATTGTTATTATTGTGGAATAAAACTCTACAAAGCCAAGAAAAGAACGCGATTACTCAGAAATAGACAAGCAGCTAGAATTAACATTAATTATCAAAATGGTAGTATTGATGAAACTGATAAAGGCCAAACTGTAATTATTGAAACTATTCAAGCTGACAATGAAACTGACAAAAACCAAATCCACGACAATATAGTTCGTGATGAAAAAGCTGACAATGAAACTAATAAAAACCAAGTTTACGACGATATAGTTTGTAATGAAAACGCTGACAATGAAACTGACAAAAACCAAACTGTGATTATTAAAACTATTCAAGCTGTCAATGAAACTGATAAAAAGTCAAGTTCACGACGATATAGTTTGTGATGAAAAAGCTGACAAGATTCGAACTAAAATTCTGAATACTAATAAAATCAAGTTATGTATTGATAATTAAGAATACTGATTTTTTTTGTAATCCTCATTGTGCTATAATGATAGAAAATAGCTGTCAAAGAAATTAGTTTTGACAAAAGAATTGTAAATGGTTAGTTTTTATATACGAAATTAGAATACAATATTAATATTGTTATAATCTAAATTTCGAATAAATTTTCTTTTGACGGGTTTTTGTATTCCAATTTGTTTAATAAAATTACATACACACTGTATATAAACTTTGGTCTTATAAAAGTTATTAGTTAGATCGTTATAGCAATCGAAACAACTATAATAATAATAAGGAAAAATTTTTTATATTTTTTATAAGGTAAATGAATTTATAAATATGGAATTCCCATTTGTGAAAGCCTAAATTCCTATCATGAAATGCAAAAATTGTAACATTAATAAATTATCAAGAGAATTTCCCAAGGATGTTATTAGTGGTGATTGTAAGCACATTCCTGGTTTTTGCTTGAAGTGTGTGGTAACTTATTTAAATGCCACAAAAACAAATAAATGCCCAGAGTGTAAAGCTCTACTAAATCAAAAAGGAATTAAAAGATTAAATTCAAATTGGGAAAACGCATCTTTTATGATTAAAGTTGACGGTATTTCAACATTAAATAACCCATCAAATAATCAAAGTGGTGGTGGATATTTCTATGTTGTAATGATGAATGGAACTGTAATCACATTAAGCTTGGAAAAAATCAAAACTGTTATTGGCCTTAAGCGAGCAATTAAATCAGAAACAAATTTGGAAATTAGCAAACAAAAATTACTTTATAATGGCAATGAATTAAAGGTAATCAATCACAATTACAATTTGTTCATTTCAATTGTTTCCTTATAATAATAATAATAAGAACAACAACAACAATAATAATAATAATAGAATTATACTGTGAATCAATGTGAAGTTACTGAAGTTGCATTAGCCGATTATGATATTGTTGAAGAGAGTCATCTACAATTAATAGTATTACTCTATTCAATCACAAAAGGTCAATCATTTAAAAGCTTGACATTTGATTTGCATTGGGGATTTCCTGATGGTGAAAAGGATTATTTGGATGGAACTTGTCTTTTGTATCGAGACAATTTTTTCTATGAAAGAGTTGATTGGGTTAATAAATCACATAACCATATTCCAAATATATTTCATTCGGGTGATAAATTGAATTTTGCAACTTTAACAGGTACACAATTAATATGATTAATTATCAATTATCATCATTTATCAATTATTATTGCTTATGATTTTTTTTTTTTTTGCGATACAATATAAAAAGGCCACCATTGTATAAAAGCAAATTTAGCTGATTTACCACCAGAAATAACGAAATTATATTTTATATTGTCATCGTGGAATGCTCCTAATATTGGACATTTTCCTAATCTTAGTTTTAAATTGTATGATACAGAAAAACCTGATGACCAATTGTGTAGTTGTAAATTAAAATATGCTGCTTCTTCCAGTGCTATAATAATGTGCGTTGTTATTAGAAATATATTCGACAACACTTGGGATATATTTGAAATTGGAGAATCATCAACCGGAAATGCTAAAAATTATACTTCAATTAAATCTACGATTTCGTCTTTGTCGACTTTTTTCAAATAGTGTTTCTTGGATGTTACACGAACATGTAAATCACATATATATATGAAATAAATTTTGTACAAAAAATTGATATATATATTTAGATCTTTTTTCTAAAATAAAAACAATAAAAAATGCCTGATAAACGCGTGACAACTCTACCACCACATGCCCCTCCAACAGAAAGTACAAGAATACAATACCATCCTACACTTAGTCAAATCCAATCTGACTCAGTATCAGCTTTAGCTGACAAGTATTGGAGGAATAGAGATGTCAAACTCAGAAAATGGTCACCAGAAGTAGTAGATAAAATTTATTCCGAAGAATTGGAAGAAAATAATTTTGATGTTAAAAAATTAATGTTATTAGAGTTCAGCCAATATTTGGAAAATGTATGCGTTTTTTTATTTTGAAATTATTTATATGCATATATATTTTTGAAATAGTTTAATAATTTTTAATTTGAATTAAACTTAGTATTTATGGCCATATTTTGACAACAACAATTCAACATTGACTCATGTCTTGTCAATCGTTTTAATGGTTAATGAAAAATTTAGACAAAGTGTATCTGCATGGGGTAATAATAATGATGATGATGATGAATACTTATTATTATAAATCATTTGTTAACAAAGTGATTATCTATCATTACTATTATTTTATAGATTGTTTTGAATCATTACCTGAACATTTTTCAAATTGGTTTACTCAAGTTCTTAAACTGGCAGTTTCCCCAGATTTAAATAATTTAAGCCTTAAAATAAGAAAACATATTTTGATTTTCTTTATTCATGCTTTTCAAAGTATTGAAAATCCTTTGATTAGAGGAGAAACTATCAAGTAAATTCATTATATAATTTTTAACAATAAAAGTTATATCAATATCTATATCTACATATATTTATATTATTATTTTTTTAAAAATAATTTTGTAGATTAGTGTCACTTCCAACATGGCATTGTCTAGATCCACCATCATTAAGAGAGCATGAATTCGAATCAAATAAAGAACTTAAAAAAGCATGGAATTATTTAATAAAAAAATATACCAAAGCAGGTATTCAAAGATATATTTTTTTTTGGTTGGTATAATATATATATTGTGAACGAAAAAAATATTTTTTTTTTAATTATCATTATTATTGTGAATAATTTTTATATTAAAAAAATATTTATTTATTTATTAAAAAATCTAATATAGATAATATACAAAAAGAAAAACTCATATTTGAAAGAACTTGGATTAGTAATTTGATGAAAGGATTTATAAAAATATTGTATTCAATACCTTCTATAGGTGATGATAATATTATTATTCTTTTGATACATATGTACTTTATATACGTTTACAGTACAATAATATTGATCATAATTATAATTTTTTCTTACCAATTAAATTAGCTGATCCTGATGCAATTGCTTATTGTGAAAGATTCCTGGAATTTTTAATTGATCTAGAGGCACAATTACCAACAAGAAGATATTTTAATACTTTATTAAATGATCATCAAATTTTAGTGCTGTGTAAATTATCTCCTTTGCTGAAACGTCAGGAAGGATGTGAACTTTTTAAACAACTTTTAGAAATTTTAAAATTTTATGCTGGTTTTGAGATTAATGACCATACTGGCTCTGCATTAACTTATGATCAACTTACCGAGATACATTGTCAAAAATTAACTGCCTTACAGGTATAATTTAATTTATTATTTAATATTAATTTTTTTTTTAAAAAACGGTTAATTAATAAATTAATAAATTAATAATCTTTTTTAAATAGCGAATTGCATTTAAACATTTTAAAGATTCGCTTTTATCTCTAGCACTCTCAAATCTTTCTGCTATTGAGACGCGTGAAAGTTTATTAAAGCATTTTAATGCATTGAGTCATGATGAAATAATTAGGTTATGTGGATTTCTTCATATTCGAACAAAAAAATTAATTGGCAAAGAAGGAGGTGGGGAGGATGATGATAGTAGTGATAATGGTTTATATGACAAAGTATTTTTGATGGAGGCTCTCATTGAAAAATTTGAAAAGAGAATGAGTCAAATTGATGCAATAAATGCTATGCCGTTATATCCTGATGAAGTAATTTGAAATCTTTTATTGTTATACATTATATATTCATATACTTATATATAAATTTTTTTATACCATTTTTTTTTTTTAGAATTCACTTTTTGATGATGCTGTTGTTAAAACACAATTTTTCTCTGGTGAAACACCATTAGCATTACCAAAACTTAATTTACAATTTCTTACAATACATGATTATTTATTAAGAAACTTTAATTTATTTCGTTTGGAAAGTACTTATGAGATTAGACAAGATATTGAAGATGCTGTGAAAAGATTAGCACCAAGAATAATTTATCCTACTGGTAAAACTGAATTTACTGGTTGGGCCCGTATGGCTGTTGAAATTGAAAATATTAGGTGAGCAAAAAAAAAAAAAAACTAAATTTATTATTCTTTTTTGTATTATTAATAAGAAAATTTGTTTCACTTGTATATAGTATAGTTAGTGTTGCAAAACCAGATATTGGTGAAAATAAACCTGCTCAAGTTAAAGCAGATGTAAATATTATTAATTTTTAATTATTAAATATTTTTCTTAAAAAAAAAAAAAACAAATACTTTACAATTAAATTTACTCATAATATTATATATGTGGTCATAAAATATAGGTAACATTTAATCTTGGTAGATACACAGAATCTATCAAAAATGAATGGGATTCTTTGAAACAACATGATGTATTATTTTTATTAACCATTCAAGCAAATGATGATACTGGTGAAAAGTATCACGATGATATGCCATTCAGGTTAGTTAATTAGTAATTTTAAAAAATTCTATTATTGAATTTTTTGAATAAATTTTTAAAATTAAAATTATTACATCTATATATATAATAGATCACATTTTGGATTGAAATATGTAAGAGGTTGTGAAGTTAGTGATATTATTGGAGATGATGGTAATTAAATTTAATAGTTTCAAATAATATCTAAATAAAATTTTCTAACCTTTTGTCTCATGTATAAATTAATAGGTAAACCTATTGATGAAGTAGGTAAACCACGTATAGAGGATAAAAGACCTAAAATATCTGGAAACTTAAGGACACTTCGTATATTACTGGACACAAACCAATATAAAGTAATAATTTTGGTTTTTTTTTTTAGTAACTATGAATAGATAGCTAAATTTCCTTTATTATCATTCTACTTTTTTTTTACTATTGTCATTATCATTATTTTGTCTTCATCATTAATATTTTAATATTATTATTAATAGTTCGACATGGACCGTTTCTCTAATAAAAAGCAAGAGGATGTATATGAAACTTTTAATATTTTAATGAGAAGGAAACCAAAGGTATTTATTTATTTTCCTGAAAGTTATTCTAGAATAATAAAATAAGATAAAAATTATTTACTCATTTTACTTTTTTTTTGTAATTATAGGAAAATAATTTTAAAGCTGTTCTTGAAACTATTCGTGATTTAATGCAAAGCGAACTAGTTGTTCCGGATTGGTTGCATAATATATTTTTAGGTTACGGTCATCCAGGTAGTGCTCATTACACTATGATGCCAAATCTACCAAAAGAAATTGATTTCCGTGATACTTTCTTGGATTATGATCATTTGATTGAAAGTTTTCCAGGAATGGTAAGTAATTTAAAATTTGGAAATTTGGAACTTAATTTGCTTTTTTTCCCCCTCGCCCGCTCACTCACTCACTCACTCACTATATTGATTTGTTTAGAAAATTGTGCCTGCAGATGGATACAAAGAACCTATACCACCACCTTATGTACTTCAATTTCCTGAACCTCAAAATAATGTAAAATCTTTAAAGAGAAAAGATGCTGATAGTGTAAAAGATTCTTCAAATCAAAATCAAATAACTGTAAAAACTTACAGTTTGCCAAATATGGGACCTTATCCATTTAATCAACCAAAAAAAAATTTAATCAGGTTTACTCCTGCACAAGGTAAATATATTATATAGTTGATTAATTGTATACCATCCAATCTTGTATTTTAATTCTTTTTTTTAAATAGTGGAGGCCATAAAGGCAGGTACAAATCCAGGTCTTACATTAGTAGTTGGACCTCCGGGTACTGGTAAAACTGATGTGACAGTTCAGATTATAGCAAATATATATCATAATTTTCCTGATCAGCATACATTATTGGTCACTCATAGTAATCAGGCATTAAATCAATTATTTGAAAAAATTATGGCATTAGGTAATAACAAGTCTTTTAAAAATCCATATCCGTTATATAATTTACAAATTTGGATATTGAGTTATCATCTTGAATTAATGATATTGATCTAGATGTTGATGAGCGTCATTTATTACGTTTGGGTCATGGTGAGGAAGAACTTAACACAGAGTTAAGTTTTAGTAAATATGGTAGAGTTAATTCGTTTTTGGTAGGTAATAACTACTATTTCTCCCCCCAAAAAAAAAATATATTATTATTTATTGATTTATATATGTTTTATGATATGTTAGGAAAAACGACTTGCGTTGTTGGCTGAAGTAAGTAGACTAGCAGAATCATTGGAAATTGGTGGTGAACATGGTTATACATGCGAGACAGCAGGATATTTTTATTTATATCATGTATTATCAAGATGGGAACCATATATAGACAAGTGTAGACAAGGATTAGAAGAAAAGAGTGATGACGGCAATGTTTCTGTTGACAAAAAATCAATCATAATCAATCAGTTTCCCTTTACCAACTATTTTTATGATGCACCACAACCTTTATTTCCCAATGATGCGAGTTATGCTGAAACACTGGAGATAGCTGAAGGTTGTTTCAGGCATATCGAAAAAATTTTCACAGAGATTGAGGAAATTCGTGGATTTGAACTATTGAGAACCAGTTATGATCGAGCTAATTATTTGTTAACTAAAGAAGCTAAAATTATTGCAATGACTTGTACTCATGCTGCACTTAAAGTAATTTCTTTTGTTTTATATTGAAAAACATATCATTATTATTATTATTAATTAAATTTATTAAAAAAAAAAAACAATGATATGTAGAGACGTGAATTAGTTTCTTTACGATTTAAATATGATAATATAATAATGGAAGAAGCAGCACAAATATTGGAAGTTGAAACTTTTATCCCACTGTTATTACAAGAAACCGAAGATGGTATAAGTAGATTGAAAAGGGTGATACTGATTGGAGATCATAATCAATTGCCACCTGTTGTTAAAAATATGGCATTTCAACAATATGGTAACATGGAACAAAGTTTATTCACTAGATTTGTTAGACTTGGAGTTCCAACTATTGATCTTGATGCTCAAGTATTTAATTCATTCACTTATTAAAATATATTTCCTCCTTTCTTAATAAAAAAATTTGAAAACAAACTTTTTCTTTTTTTATCTTTATAATTACATTTACTAGGGACGTTCAAGACCATCTATTGCTCAATTATATAATTGGAAATATACAAATTTAGGAAATTTATCAGTTGTGATTGATCAAAAAGAATATCAATTGGCTAATGCAGGGTAAATAAAAAATTTTGTTTAAAGATTATTTTTATTGAATATTTAATCATATATATTCGATTGTTCTAACTATATCAATATGATATTGAAATTAGATTAATATATGATTATCAATTAATAAATGTAGAAAATTATCAAAATAAAGGTGAAACGGAGCCAGTTCCATATTTTTATCAGGTAAAAAAATATATATATTTTTTTAATTAAACTATTATTAATTTTTTTTATTCAAAATACAAATTTATCATTTATTTTAGAACCTTGGTGAAGCAGAATATATTGTAGCAGTATATCAATATATGAGATTATTAGGGTAATGAATAAACAAACAAACAAACAAAACAATTTTTTAGATAAATCTTTAAATTATCATTACCAAAATTATCACCATTTCCTATTATTAATTATATTATAATAATAGGTACCCGGCAAATAAAATAACAATTTTAACAACTTATAATGGACAAAAGGCTTTGATAAGAGATGTATTAAATCAAAGATGTTCCTGGAATCCATTATTTGGTAAACCAGCTAAAGTTACAACAGTTGATAAATATCAAGGTCAACAGAATGATTGTAAGTTAATAATAAATTGTTTACATTTAATACTACTATTCTTGATCACTTTTTTAAATTTACGTGTTTAATTGCTTATACATATATATTTGTGTAAAATAGATATTTTATTATCTTTGGTTCGTACAAAATCAGTTGGTCACATTCGAGATGTCAGACGATTAATTGTAGCATTTTCACGTGCAAGATTAGGACTATATGTATTTTGTAGAAAAAAACTATTTGAAAATTGTTACGAGTTGACACCAACATTGAATAAATTGTTGGAAAGACCCGATACATTACAAATTAAAGTTAATGAGATGTTCCCTTCTGATAGAGATGTAAGTAAATTTTATTTTTCCTGATTTTTTATTATCTTGTTTACTAAATATTTATATAATATTATATAATAATATATATTTTTTTTTTCAAGGTTACTGATTATAGTGATCCTTTTACAATATTGGATGTCACACATATTGGAGAATATGTATACCAAATGATGCAAGAACAACTGCAATATGCAAAAGAACAAAAGGCCAAAATGGATAAAGAAGCTATGGCTATAGATGATGATGTTAATAATGAAAATAAAAATGATAATGAAAATAAAAATGATGATGAAAATAAAAATGATGATGAAAATAAAAATGATGATGAAAATGATGAAGACGACAAAGATATGAATGACGATGATTGAATTTTGGATATAAAAAGAGTGCTAATTTTATAATAATTTTACAATATAGATTTTATTAATATTATATTATTTACTAGAAAAATAAAACATTAAAAATATAGATAAAATAAACCATATGTTTTACTTTTTCATCTTATTTGTCATTAATTAATAATTTTTAATGGAAAGATCGCGAAACAATTGCAGACGCCAACTTGAATAGTTATACCTAGTGAAATAGAGCTTTATGTTTTTATTTCACAGATGCTACAAAAATTTATTTGAAAGAGTAGATTCATTCATATCACAAAAGATTGCGCAAACAATTAGAAAGTTATATAAGCATAAATCCAAGAGCGACCTTTTTTACCTTTCTTTGATAAATAGCCATTAAATCCCTTAACAGGAAGTAGCGATTGAATCCACCAAAATAAAAAACAACTGTCCCACTTTCCCAAAACTCCTATTGATCCTGACGGAATTAGTAAAAATCAAATATAATATAATCATCATCTTTTTTTCTGAAGTAACTTCCTGCCGCGAGTTGTTCACAAATAAGAACAGCTTATGAATGCTGATTTTGCATAGAAAAATTAAAGCAAGTTGGTAATGAGACACTTTATGTTCAGAGAACTCGGCTAATTTTGGTGGACCACTCTTTTATTACAAACTTGACTTTACTTTATATGAGCTATTTTTATCCACTGAGATCAATGAATTCTTCAATTTGTCTATGCCATAATTTTATAATGTTGCAACATTGCAAGATTTTTAATACAAACCTAGTAGAATATTAGCTAGTGGTCTAATGCTTGCCCATTACAACTTTAAATTATAAATCAAAAAAAAAATAATTAATAAACGCCAATAGTTCTCCAATATGCAAGGAAAAAAACTAGTAAAAGTTGTGTGGATCAATATTTTTTCGATACGCACGATTTCCCTTATTGTGTTACAAGTAACATTTTACTATTAAATTAAATTAAATTAAATTAAATTCACTTTGATTCATTCTTTCTTACCTATATACTTATTCTTTTTTTATTATTTAATTTTATATTTAAATTTTACATTTTAATTATTTTAATTTTACATTTTAATTTTACATTACAAGAATTTTTCACAGCAAGAGTTTTTTTTTTGTATATATATATAATAATAATAAACTTTAAACATATACTATTTGTCGAGTTTGTTAACACAGGCATGACCGATTCTCCATCTTCTGTCCAAGTACTAAACCCTATTTCAGGTATTTACTATTATAACAACATTTTATATTATTTATGAAATATTATATTAACGATTTACCAGCCTTTAAAGTAAAAAATTATACCACAATGGACACACATGTTGAAATTTTATCACAAAAGAACGATTTCAAAAATGACGACAACAACATCGATGATGATTATAGCAATAACGAAGACAACATTGATCCAACTCAAAAGGTATTATATTCAAAAAAATATGATATTTATTTTACATTATGTTTCAAAAATATTGATTTTTTTTTTTTTTATTTCCCAAAAGAATAACAAAGACGCACTATTTTCTGACACCTCGGATTCAGAAATAGAGTTTATCAATCATAATTCGGTCCAGAGACAAGGAGATGAAACTGAACCTGAAGACAAAGCAAAAAATTTAGAAGCACGAGAAACATTACAACATGAGAAATTAATAAAAGCGGGTTATCTTGCTAAAAAACGAGGGAAAAGAAAAGTCCAGAAAAAAGTAATTAAAATTAAATTAACTGTTTTAAAATTATCACAATGTTTTTCATACAAGCTTGAAATAAAAAATATAATGATAATTATAATTATAATTATTAGAATTGGAAAAGAAGATGGTTTGTTTTAAGGTCAACTAAATTGGCATATTATAAAAGTGAAAAGGTAACTAATTAATCATGTGATTTATTAAATATTAATAACAATAACGACAACAAATATTTCACATATTAATATTTTTATTATTTATTTATTTATTTATTTATTTATTTATTAGGAGTATGAACTTTTGAGAAGTTTAGATATGCATGACGTTCATGCTGTGACAGAAGTAAATTTAAAAAATAAACAAAATGTATTTGGAATTGTCACTCCTAAACGTACATATTATGTTCAAGCAGAAAGTAAAAAAATGCTTGATGAATGGGTTGAAGCAATAAATAAGGTTAAAAAAGAAGTACAAGATGAAGAATTATTAGATGAAGGAAGTCAAGCAGATAGTGAAGAAGCATCAAGAGAATTAAAAAGATCTCCATCATTGTCAAAAAGAGAGATGAAAAAAATTCAAATGCCTTCCTCACAATCACCGGCCTTAGATAAACAATTGCCTTTATCTTCTGCAGAAAAAACAACAGCAATCGACATCCCAAATTTACAAAAAAAGCAACAACAACAACAACAAACATTCGATAATGTAGAAGGACCACATTCCTATGTTTCTGCTTCATCCTATACTTCGGGAGGTTCTGTTCCAAATGCATCATCATCACCATCAAGTCCATTTGCAACGAATTCTCCTCCTAAAAGACAAAATAGTAGTGATAGAACAGCTACTTCTGAGGAAGAAAATGATGTCATGGATGCAACTAATGATGAAAATGATGAAAATAATGAAGGAGGTGAGAAGTCCCGAATAATTCATCAAGGATATCTTTATAAATTGGATAGATACAAGGTATTTAAAATTTTCATGTGTGTTTACATATAGATATGTACATTATATACGTGTGTAAATTACAACACATTTATATAATTATACGTATTATATTTATTTATTTAGAAAATTTGGAAAAAAAGATGGTTTGAATTGAAAAATAATAAATTGGTTTATTATAAAGATAAAAAAGTAAGTACAAAATATAAAATAATTACAACAATTGTTTTCATTTGTATTTGATTTAACGATTAATTGATTATACTTTCATATCAATATTATAGGATCTCAAACCTCATTTGAGTATAAATCTGATTGACGTCCTTGATGCAATTGAAATAGAACCAATTTCTAAATCAAAATTATATTGTTTCAAAGTTATTACACCTAGAAGAACTTATGTATGTTGTGCACCAAATGATGAAACACAAGTTGCATGGTTAGCGGCTATACAAGTTGCTTTAAGTAAAATAAAAGAAAAAAATAAAGATACAACAACTGAACAGAATACTACAAGTTAAAAAAAAACAATATATTGATAATTTTTTTTTAGAGGATTAATTTTAAATAAACGGGGAATTTGTATATTTTAATAATTAATATAATATATATATATATTTTTTAGTTAACTTTTTTAATTATTAATATAGTCATTTTATGTGTAGAAAATCTTTAATATTAACGGATGTGAAATTACAACCGTTACATAATATAATAATAATAATAAACACATGATTTGTACCATTTAGGAAATAAACACTTTTTTCATTTAATTCTTTATGCATGTAATGGAGACATCTCACAATTGTAAAGGTTGAGAACTCTTGTCATTATTATCAAAGAGTGTATGTCATTTAATTGCAAATTGGTCTCATTAACATATTTACAAATATTTGATCAAAGAGCACAAAATGCTCAAAGTGAACATTGGTATTACCTAGGGGTATGGGGGGGGGACAACTCAATGTTGCACATATAGATATTTGCCGATCTTCCAATTCCAAAACTGTCACCCCTTCAAAAATTA